>JANTCA010012448.1:0-26698 GCA_024741275.1 Chironex yamaguchii | reverse complement strand
TTTGTGATTGGCTTGCAACCTCTATGGTATTTTGTGATTGGCTTGCAACCTCTATGGTATTTTGTGATTGGCTTGCAGCTGATGGTACACTTCTTGATTGGTTTGCAACCCTCAACAACTCATAATTTTAAACAGACTGATGCTCCCATCATTTTTCAACTCTCCAAATCACGTAGCAATACAAATTGAGGGCTTTCCCCATGGTACCGTAGAGGTCTACTAATGCTATATACATTCTCTGAATTTCTCAGGTGGATTAATAATGGAAAAGCGGGTTGTGACTAAAACAGACTGATATTGTAGATGACAAGAAGAGCTTTTATCACTAACATTATTACACTGAGGGAAAATCGTTTCAGAAAACGTTTGCCTATAACCCGACAGTTGCAAACGCGACCGTTGCAACTCTCTTGATCCGCCCTTGCGTATCACATTATATCAAATCTTAACACAAGATATTGAATCAAACGAATCCAGAAGGGATGAGAAATGAACTTGTTATGTGAAAACTGCGTTATATGCAAAATTTTTTGATCTCAATTTTTTGCTTTCAATGAGCAAATTTGGACCACCAAGCATAACAAAACATGCATCAAAGCTATATGTCACGAAGGTGAATCCCCCCTAAAATAAACCACACAAAAACAAAGCCACAAGATGTCACGGAAGTCTGCGCTATTTGCACTTCAAGGTGTCCGACATTTCAAAAAGAAATGGAAAGTTTTGCCAAGACCATCCTACATGTACTTTACGAATTGCGTAGAACTAAAAAGAATTCAAGTCCAAACAAAACTTGTGATAGTAAATATTACGTAGGAGGAAATACTGTTCTTTCTAAGAGATGTCACTTAGCTGAAGAGCACCTTCAACATTTGAAGGGTAAGAAACTTGTCTACGCCCTCATCTGTCATAACGTAGTTTTAACAAGTTGAACTATCTTTTTGTGGTACAAAACTTGAAAATCGCTTTGAAAATTTGCGACATTGCGCTAAAATTATACTTAAAAGCTTTTTTCGTCTGACACTCTCCAGAGTATGAAACGTCAGAATGGAAAGTATAGATATATGGCAATCTATTTATACAAAACATGTAGCAAAACCAGCCAATTATAAACAAGGAAGGAAACAAAGAAAGAGAAAATGAAGAAACAAAACATAATTGGAAGAGTCCAAGTGAAAAAACAAACTTTTTCTGCCTACAGAGTAATAGTTTTCTTGTTTCAAGGTAGACAGACTCCAATACACTTAGATGAAAGGACGAGCTAGCTGTGCCAATTGTCCGAAAATTCTGGTCCTTACACACTTTGGCGCATTCTGAATTTTCCAGTCTCCTATTTTAAAAAGTCGTTGTACATAATCTACAAGCTCCAATTAAAGCACTGCTCTGTCATTGGGACGAGGAATAAACACGGGATAGCTCTTAATGTGAAAGGAATGAAGGAAAGAGGTATGAAATAACTAAACACTTTGGGGCAAATAGTTATCCTTTCAACTAGCCAAAAAATATATTTGTGAACCAGTAAATCATTACCACAATGAGAAAAATCATAGAAAGGATTCACTTTATACAATAGATCTATCGGCATAATGAGCGTATGCTTTAATCCTCCCAAAATATGACTGCCAACAAAACAAACACAACGTGATATGATGCCTCCTCTAGGGACATCTGGATCTTTGTCACCGTGAAAGTTCGCAAAATCTCTCAAAATGTAACCAATAAAAAGCTTAGAACTCAAGAAGTGAGATATTTATAGATTATTTTTATTGTGATAAGCATTTGAACCTGGAGTGATGTAAAACATGTATTTTGCTAAAGAGACAGCAAGGGCGAAGTAGGTAACTGAAGTAGGAAAAAATTATTTCAGCTTCATAAAATTTATCTATAAAAGGCAACAACACTAAATACTTCCAGGGGTATATCAAATGTCGAGGCAAATGCCTTATCCATAAGAGCGACAATTTTTAAACATTCATTGAACATACAGTTGAAGGTTGATTTGTTAATATTATTTATTATAGACATGAAAATAATTCCCATTTCCGCCCATGTTATGTTCGGTTGAATTTTAAAGTGCAAAGTGAGCACTCTTGCATTTCTCATAATCAAGCTAAAATGTACATTTAAACATGAAAGGTCGTTGGAGTGGGTATTTAGTCGATAATTTTGCTAGTATTAACTTTTAATATTTTCTCTGTCATGCATTGTGATCACTCTTCATTGTTCCTGTCAAGAGTTTATTACGTTTTGTCCAAGCTCTCGGGATGCCGTCATTTTTCCTTACCCGCTTGTCAGTGTCATAGACGTCAGAGATTGAATATAGAGTACTTTGTTATTTGGTCGTTAGAGGATCTCCAGAGAGACGCATGTGAGTGAAGATGGGGAGCTTGACGTGGAGATAAACCACCGCATCCAATGTCGATGAAACTCGTGGAGGAAGCTGTCAGGTGTACTGTGCGACAAGAGGATGAATGTCAGGCTGAAAGGGAAGGTGTACAAAACAGCTGTACGTCCAGCTATGTTGTACAGCAGTGAAACCTGGGCAGTGAGAAAGACACAGGAGAAGAAAATGAATGTTGCAGAAATGAGGATGTTACGCTGGATGTGCGGAGTCACGAGAAGAGATAAAATCAGGAATGAGGTGATAACAGGAACAGTGAAGGTAGCAGAAATAAGCTTGAAGATACAAGAAAGAAGACTGAATTGGTATGGTCATGTGATGAGAAGAGAACTATGTTGGAAGAAAAGTGATGGCGATGGAAATTCCTGGAAAGAGAAGAAGAGGGCGACCAAAATTTAGATGGAAGGACAGATTAAAGGATGATATGCAGCAGAAGAACCTCAGTCAACATCAAGTAGGAGATAAAAATGAATGGAAGAGACTATCCAGGAACAGCGACCCCATATAAAGATGGCAAAAGCTGAAGAAAAAGAAGAAGAAGAAGCACTGGAAAATTTATTCTATCACTAGAAGACCTTCCATCTTTAAAATACCCATTTGTTTATCTACCTCTTTCTTCAAGGGAAACTTCATACCATACAAACATTTCTAGGTAGTGCTAATAAGACAAGCCTACAGTTTGCAATACGTTTTTGCTCCCATTTATTGCAAACACAGCTCCCTGACCAGTTAAGTTCATTACAGCATTCGGACATCGTATGTTCCATTCTAATTGTCATTGGCTATTTAGTGGAGGGAGATCACGGAGTAATAAATATTCGAATGCTGTATCATCTCCATTACTTTTACTGTTATCACATGTGTGTAATAACAGATGAAGACAAAACACACTCCATCATTATTTTTCCAAGGATTATTTGCATTTTGAGTAAGATATTTCATGAGCATTTCAATATTCAAAAACTGATCACGCTAAACCGTTTTTCTTAGAATGATCTAAAAATCATTTATCGCGACATTTGAAGTTAAGGATGCTATCGAACCAACTTGCTCCTTGTTTTTAATAGCGCCGATTAGAGCATACGTAACGTAAAGAACGCAAATTTTGTTTCCTCGGTAATATTACTAGTTTTATGTCACGGAATATTGTCAAATCCGCTATAAATTTACGTAGCCGTGTGAACTTTTTCATGCATGCAACAATATAATACGGTTACGGGAGAGTAACGATGAAATCTGCTGTCTGCTTTACAGCTCTTGTAACAAATACATCAACAGTCGAGCATTAGTGAGTTTCAATAGAAGGTACATGGGCTTTATATCAAGTTATTCCAAGCGACATCTAGGACGTACTTCAGGCACGTTTGGGTGTAAGGAAGGACTATAAGAATCAAGCCTGTGACGTGTCAGAGAGGCAAATAAATGAAATTCAATTTACGAACGTTTGTCTACAGCTGAGGTTGTTTTTGTAAAAGACAAGAAACCTCTCTAAATAATAAGAGTTAAGATCTCTTCGTTTATGAAAGAAACTAACAGCACACATGACAAAATTTCAACACGCTCATTTTAAGTTGTCCCAATAAGGGAATTAGCAATCTTGAAATGAGAAAACTGCCATCGTTGAATTGATCACAGGTGAGCAAAACAAACGCTAAACCAGCTGGAAATGGCTTAAGATACGGTAATTAGTATATTCCGCAAAAGCTGAATAATTTAAACAAAACTTCAGTCTGAATTAGCCAGCGATTGTCATAAACTAACCTGATTTCTGAACACATGAAACGCTGATAAAAAACATAATCTTTCATCCTGAAAATTAAATGCTTCGATAACTGGGTTGATCCGTTTTGTGGAGAAAGAAATGTAAACAAACTTGAATAAATCCTTTAAACCATAATTCTACAGTTTACTCTCTGATGTACATAAACAATTAGTATTATATCAATCATACACATTGATCTGCAGAGTGAATGAGGATAAGTATAAGATCAAATTCATCACTTCGTAGATTTAACTAATTTAGTTTACGGTTTAATCAGATAACGCTTGACTTAATGAAACCGAAGATGTGGAAGTCAACTTTAAACGTTGACAACCGAATATTTCAATAACGTATTAAATAATGGATCGACGTATTACTCAACCGAAAAATGGCGATCACACAAAGCCAGCCATTACTGTTTAGGGTATTAAAATCGATTGTGAAGGAGAGATATTTTCAGATTTTAGCTCTAAACGGCTTGCACAAAAATTTTAGATGCTATTGATCGGTACAGCGACAAAATCGTTATCTGCCTCTCTACGCAGGGTTATAGTTTTGTGATGTCAGATTAGCCTTTAACTTGTCCACACTATTGGACACGAAACTAGAGTTATCATTTGTCGTAACCGGAATGGATTGACAAACATCCCATCAACACCAACTAAAATTGTGTTTGTATTACCATATCTAAAGCCGGATGGTAAAAAATTCACAAGTTACTGTGGAATTAGAGATAGTACGCAGTCTCGGTCGACTTCCTTATTAACATTGGCTGACAGTACAAATGTTCCTTCAACTTCTATTGCTACAAAGAAATGAAAGACGTCATTGACGGAAGAAACCTACGTATTAACCACCAGTTGGGGCCAAGCATGATCGCAAAAAGGCAACCAAGGGACCAGTCATAAATTCACGTAAAAAGGACAGCATCCTGTCCCAACGGACGTCCCATTCTCAAATCACGTTCTTTGATAAGAAATTATAAACCAGACCCTATTCCACGCGACGCCCGTCTGCCGTATAGGCCGTAGTTTGATCAAGACATGACACCTAATTGTACTTTGTTGGAATAAGTAGGCATCGGCCCACTACAGATTAGTCGTCATTGAAGCTGAGCAATCCAAGTATCCGTTTAAATTTCTTTTAAACGATTCTCAAATGTACTCTGTAGCTGACGTTCCACCAACACTCGTCGCTAAGCCTCGGCATTATTTCTTTACTCTTTATTCTCTACACAGAACAGAGAAAAATAAAGTCTATATGTATTTGGAACTCTTACCAAAACATGTCCATAGTAGTGTTAAAAACACAGTTACCAGTATTGTATTTCATTAGGTCCACAATGTCTGCTTGGTTTTCCGTCTTATTGTACCTTATACAAGAAGTGAATACTTAAGACTTTGCTATGGGTATATGTTACGCCATGTTATGCGCTGCTGAAAACGTTCTTTTGTAACGCTAAGCGAGATCCCACTGTCTTAAAAACATAATAGGAAACTGAATTTCGTTTATATCGAGAAGCGAGCCAGGCCGGTAAGTCGCATCTCACTACAGCAATGCCGAGATGTCTGTACGCGGAATGGAAAGTTCTCCATATAAACACTCAATCTTGCCAGGCCGAGATCGCGCAAAGTGCGCAGGCGCATGCAGGTTTCCGATCGATGTATAATTTTGGTCTCGGTAGGTGAGCTGGAGTCTCTCCATACAAATATGCAGGTTGTAGGTAAAATCAGCCCATTTACAGAATAAGATCGCTTACCGAGCTGGTCCAGATAACGAGCCAGCATGTTTACTGAGCCGGCCTGCTTACCGAGCTAGCCCGTTTACCGGAATCATACAAACAGGCCCCAATAATCACCTTTATGTATTTTTTGTGTAGGGGCAATAAATTGAACTTGACGCATCCTAAATATGAACGCCTGCAACCAACAATAAAAACGCAGATGCTGCTGTTGACAGAAGAGGAAAGATGCACCTGTCCCATCACGAGATATAGGTCAATTGTCCCTGAGAAACAAAAGAACAAGGGAATTCTCTCGTGTTTCATTTGAGTTAATTTATTTTCGCAGCATTATTACAAAATAAATTCATAACACTCAGAAAATCAACACATAAATCACAATACTGGGCAATCTGTGGAATACCCATGCCTTTTGCATACTCCGAAATCCAATTCAAGTTGGGTTATTCACTGAAAGTATTCGATACCAATACAGTGATCAGGGTCCTGTTAAAACATCTGAGAACCATACGACGGACCAGTGCTTCAGGTTATACCTGGCAATACGTACTAGTGATGCCATTACTATCGCACTAATTTGGCTGGGACTAACTACATGACTTTTAAACCAGCGAATCAAAAATAAGGCAAGCTACCGAATACACAAATCAGTTAACACTTTAATCAGTTCAAGGCCCAGTTTACACTTGTAAGAATCCATTTCGGACCTGTAACGACTTTCTGAAGCATTTACACTGGGAACTATACCAGAACAGTTCCACTCAACTGACTCCTTTCTGTCGAGGTTTACAATGGACCTCATTTTGGAAAGGATCCAAACTGGTACACCTTGGAAAGAGATCCTAAACTAGTACAGATAGCGCATCGATATCGGTATGGACCTATCAGTTCCAGTGTAAACGGAAAGCCTACATATGCTCGTTTAGGTAAGGGTCCGTTTGGATCCGTTCTAGTGTAAACGGGCTTTAACTGTACAGATAAAGAAAGCACGTTGTCATCAAGCTCTCACGACTTCAAAAATTAGCAACACTCGAACACGTGCTGTCTCACTCATGTGTCTCACTCATGTGTCTCTTGCAAAATGACACGTTTAACATACTTATATCAAGACATAAACAGTATATAATAAATAAGCCAAACAAACGTTTCCAATTATAACCTACCCGAGATGACGTGTTTCTGGTAAGTTATCCTGGCGAAGTCGACTGGTTTACACAGAACATGGCTTAACAAGTATACGTTAAATGTTGCTTGTTGACACTATTGCAGACGACAGAATTCGTGAAACAAAATTACACCAGAAATTTGTCACCTTTCACAGAAGATTCCCTGGCAAGCCTGAAGAGGTACGATGGTCTAGTGCAAACTAACTGGAACTGAAGTCAATGGCATGCAAATCGTTTGTGGATGAGACTAGGCATTCCTCTCGCTCTAAGGTGTCACTCGAGGTTCGCATGAGGTCACTTGAAGGCATTATTTAAGTTTCCCAAGCTCGAAAAACAACACAAAGGTCATCCCTTGAAATGAGACCTCGCAATACTAGCAAACAATATTTAGTAACTTAAATGCAAAATACTAAACTACGTGCACGACAGTCCGGCTCTTATAATATGACAAAAATATGCTAAATGGAAAATAAAACGAATTACTTTATAAAGAATGAGACTAACGTGGGGCTGCTTCATCGATCATCACAATATGTGAGCAAAATATCCAAGAGGTTTCCTTCCCAAGAACAAAGTGTAGGGCGTGTAGCTTAAAGATACGGACTCTCTATGTCTAACACTTCAAGTTACAAGACGTACAAGATTAACCAAATTGTAAACGATATCACGAAAAGATCGGGCAACTTTGTATTCAAAAGCATCTGCATCCTTTACCAGATCCATAAAATTAAAAATCCGTAATTAACGTTTTCTACTCCAATAGAATTTATATTCAACGGAAATGCTCATTATTAACAATGACAACGCTATCACAGCATCGCACAAGGTATTTATACCTACAAAGAGGCCCGCTAAAAATCCTATGACTAATCATAGCAGAGCAAATTGACCACAAGTTGTAATTCCTTACGCCTTGAACAACAGCAGGTCCAACACCCTAATCACGCCCAGCTAGAGCATAGAAACTCAAGACGTATTTGCCTCCAGAATATTGGGAAAAAAATTAGAAGAATCATGTATAAATTACGCTTCGCTTTTCTTTATAAGTCAGGACACTCTGCTGTACTTCTGTTACGTTAAAAATACGCGCGTCAAACAGAAATGACATTAAACCTGAAAGAGAACATTGCCTGTCTTCATTTGTTTTGTTGCTATAGGATAGGTGCTCACATTTTGCCATAGATCGTTTTATCAACCACGATGAAGCCGTGGAAGAGTAATCTGCGCTTACTCTAAGCCATTAGGAAGCACAGGCTTCACATTCCAAATGTCCTTGGCATACTCCAGAATGGTTCGGTCACTGGAAAATTTTCCTGCACTTGCAATATTGTGCAGACACATCCTTAGCCAAAGAACCTTATCCTAAACACGAAAAACAAATCAAGTATTAATAGATCAACAGGGAAAGACTTCATTGTAACATTACCTGAACTAAAGCAAAAATTTGCTTGTCACGTGAACATGCAAACCGAGATTTTCCATTAAATTTTCATTACAGTATCCAAGAGATAATCGTGACAGAATTTTTTACAGATACGATTTTTACGGATACGCTTTACGTTTTGTCCATACCAAAACCAAGACTCACTGTATCATCAAAGAAAAAGATGGGCATAACTGGCTTGCTTTCGTAGACAGCAACATCTCAGAGAATGAAGAATTGGAAAAAAACGTAAAACAATTGATTCGTACTCAACATTATAAGCAAATCATGGGCGTTTAACTCAACATAACTAGTAGACTGTAACACCATAACAATAAATAATATTGTTGTTCTAATTGCAAGACGATGGCATTAGTAAAGATACATTCCTTTTGCAATAAAGTAGATATTTTAAGAAATAGCCGGTTAAAATACAATTTTACTCGTTCCTTTACGACAGTTCATGCATTTCAACACTTTTCGAAGGGCAGCTCCAACACGACAGAGGATAAATCTCGCATATGTACCTCATAAAAAAGACAACCAGTGACAAAATCGAATACATCCAATAAACAACAAAGGTGATTAATGTTGTTTTCATGCAAGAGGAAGGCAATTCACACTCAGGTTTGTATACAGTATCAATGGACACATACTTTGTATGCTTTATCCACTTTTTCCTGGCATTCCACGTAAGCATCAAAATCTGCCATCAACAAGAATCTGTCATCAAAGGAAAAACGATTACATTCATTCGCAAAGTCATCAAACTCATGCGTATTAACATTCGAGATTGATTTAAATAATTTGATTCTCTGCGCTTAAGATACTGCTGGTTACTGAATCCTAAGAGTCAGAAATAATAAAACAACGAAGAGGGTAAGAGTCGGCTAGACTCACGTTACAAAAATCACAAAAATCGCGTTTTACTTGAAATAGTCCATAAAGGATAACCATGAAAATCCAGAGGATAATGCATGTCCAACGCTATCACTTTTTGACTTTTAGTCATGGCAGCTCCATCCACTAGGCTGTCCTGAACAATAGTTAACAGCGGCACACCACACTGCATTTGTTATATTTGGTGTGTATACATTTGTCGACAAATGGTCTACCCTTACACATCCTCGTACAATTTTCACCGTAATACTGTACATGTATGGTAACCAATAAATAAGTGAATCAACAGAATTACTTCAATTTCTTAAAGCAGTATTCCCGACAAGAATTTTAGCTTAAGACCTATCATTTAAGATTTGCCAAAATGGAATTCACCAAAATGTCATTAATTTCATGTCGCTGCCTTACACACTTGCCCCAAAACATCATAAAAGCTCCATATATAAATTACAAATGCACAGTCAATGTTGACAACCAACTCACTTTGCAGTTCTCCATTAACAACGGCGCACGCCGAGAATTTGTACTGCTTTCCTGCTCTTTGGAATAATGACTTATTGTGTCATGAAAAAATACCATTAACTTTCATGACGGGTATTTAAAATGCAGCACAAACTTCATTTCTAAAGACTTAAATTTTGCCTATAGCCGGGGTTTGACAAGTAACAATTATGACGGCAACAAGCATAAACGACGACTTAAGCGGAAAACGGGAAACGAAGAGAACGAAAACGAAATACTTTTGCAGCACAATCTGCGGCAAGTACAAAACTGACAACGGTTATGGAAATGGTCAAATGGTCAAATATTTTCAACATACCTGTCATGGTTCAATAAATTATCAACCAATCCATGGAATGCTGTTGGATCTTCTGGGGAAAAGAAGCCTCCACGTAGCTGGTTTATGATTCTTTTCAGTTCCAAGTTCCTTTCAGCGTATTCTCTTGGATTATAGCTGACGAGAAATCAAGAAATAGGCAGTAATAAAGTAAGTATTTAAATTTGTACTTTTCAAGTACTTGAAAGTTTCCACATCATAAGTATCAGTTTTCTAAGGGATAGAAATTAAAGAACGGTACATCGGATTTTATTTGGGCCCATTTTTATGTAATTTAAAGGAGTAACATGAAGCTTTAACACTCAGTAAGCAGGAAATATTTGGCATCACTGATGCAACACCTAATTATATGGCAATTGAGTTGTAAACTTAACCCTTAAGGACCTATAATTAAGTACCAACATGATTTCGCTATATGAAAATTAGGCCACACTATCTTAAAAATATTAGACTATTAACCCTTTTAAAGAATAACAGATATCAATGGCAGCGATAAATATTAAGCAAAAAAAGAGAAATAATAATTTTACCCCTTAGCTTTCAGAGCCTCAACTTCATCCACAGTCATCCCAAAAATGAAAATATTTTCAGGTCCCATTTCTTCCCTCATCTCCACGTTTGCACCATCCAAAGTGCCAATTGTCAATGCTCCATTCAACTAGTAAATATAACAGAAACCTTTGCTACCAAATGGAAAGGAAACTCTGCTACTAAATGTACCCGAAAATGAAGATGAAAAGTAATTTGCCAGATTGAAAGGCTCTTTTTCTGATAATATATTAATTTCCTTTCCATCACAATTAATATTTTTAACTGAGCTTCACAAATTTTTGAAGAACAATAAGGTGATATGTGCCAAGTAAATCGTACAAAGTTGTTCCTTCTTTACCATTTCAATGGAGAATTAAAATGAACACGTGCTACTGCTATCTTTATCCCGTCTACTTTTCAATTTACACAGAATATAGTAAGCATTTTAATGTTGTCTACACCTGTTCACTAGTGATTTTCAGAGACGTACTTTAAAATTTATAGGATGCCAAAATCACCAAATAACCTCGATCTCTCGGCCAAATGTATAGTCGATTTCTAGATTGCATGATCCAAATCATGAAATTTCGTCCAATCCATCCGATTTTTATGTACAACATTTCAAACTTTAATGCCGTACACTAAAGTGCAGAAAGGGTACAACTTCTGCCCTGTAGCCCACGTCAATAATTCTGTTTATTTCTCTCAACGTAAGACACATCTTCCACAAATGTATTTAATTTTTCAGCCATTTCGTAAGCACTACAAGACTACTTATTTCCTTCGGTCTTAAACTGTTCTACCCGTTTGCAGTAACTTAAAGACGGACTATTGACAATGACTATTACGACTACTGGATGATAAAGTTGGGCTTCAGTGCCTCAACGGAATGATTTCGACAGCACATTTACTCTAGCCAATAACATTTAAAGGCGACTACCATGAAAAAAAGATTTTTTGTATAAAAAAGACAATCGGCATTAAGGTAAATCTCACGAAAAGGCGCATTGCCCACAAATGAAATTCGAGTGTTGAAAGTAACTCCCTCTTAAATCCTTTGTGACCTTTTAACTTCAGTCACGGACACATCCAGATGGGATACCTGGCGTAATGTAAAGTTGTCAGTTGATCTGAATACTCTTCTCTGTGTATAGACGTACTCAGAATTTTAACGTAAAAAGTCAGACAAAAAGATCATGTTACCATAAATTTCATGTTGCCAGTGCCAGACGCTTCCGTTCCAGCCAATGAGATCTACAGTAGTAGAGAAGAACACACACGACTTAGTAAGAATCATAGAATGAGTTTGACCGTCTTTTTACGTCTCTTCCCAGTTCAAAGATGTAAATGATAACCAACAGTGTGGTTATTTCAAAGGCATTCTTCCTCTCCCAGAAAAAAATCTTGACTCTAAACAGTTCATTTGTTAATAGTTGATTGTTCTTCCAAAGCGGCCATGCAACGAAGTAAAAACATGGGAAAAATTATTACTCTTTAGCGGGTTGCTATTTACAGACTCTAATTCGGGGCGTTACGAGGTTTGACAAAGCAACCAGGGGGACAACGTCCAATACTGTATGTTGCAGTCAAATGGTATGGTCCATAAAACATAGCAAAAAAATATATATTACCCGAGGTCAACTACTAAAGAATACACTGTCTTACCTGCTCGGATAAATCAGTAGCCGGGATTACTACGTTATGTTAAGAGAATATTACCACGATCACAATGAGTTTGAATTGTGCCAACTCGCAAACTCAAAACGCAACACCAGAATATGATATAGTCGGTAACAGACCTACCGAATAAGTAGGTTGGTTACATGACTTCACGTGTACCCCCTCTTTACTTAATTCTTTGTTGTACTTGGCACCGTCTGGCAAACGTACGCGTGGTGAGCAATTAATTAGTCTAGACTTTAATTGTAACTATGAGCCACGATAAGTCACAGGGCACGCCCTGTCCTTCTCAAATTGAAAAATGATCTGATTCTTCAGTGTGGAAGAACATATACATTCCCCTTCTGCACATCGTCGAACGAACGATAGAGATCATTAAATCTAATGCATAAAAGTCAAAAATGACGTGATGCCACCAAGGTAGTGGAAAGTGACGTGACCTTGTGTATATTTGCTCCATTTCTTCCCTGGTAACAACGATCAAGCGTGGACACAATCAATAATATTTAATACGAATCTTGCCATAATTGCCAAGATTAAATTGCGATCAGAAAATTTGATCCGTTTTCCAAAATAGACACACCAGCAAATGGGGTATAATATAAGAAAAGGATACTCTTTTCTGCCAAAGACACGCGATAGTTCTCCAAGAAAACTATTTTTAATTTGTCCCCAACTATTGGATCGTTATTGACAACTAAGAAATAAAGGAATGGAATAATTTAGTAGTGTCAATCTCTTTTTGTGTTTATGCGTCACTTGCTAGACCTGATAGTTCTGCAGTCATGGAACAAAAAGGAGCGTTTGATTACCATTAAATTTTCAGAGCACAGACAGGGTCTATTACTTACAAACGGAAGCTCGTAGCCACAAAAGTTCAATCAGGCATTTAATATCGAAAACAAAATGTAAAACAAAAAAGGATACCGTAAGGTTATGGTACATCATATCTAATAAGTGTGTGCTATACTATTTCCCTCGGCTATACAAATATTCAGTTACCTCAAAAACAAAAGTCAACATCAATTACCGTAAAGAGCAGTTTGGGAAATTCTTAGATCATACGAGCAATTCGCTAACAGTGTTTTGTTCTTAGGTGTCTCCATTTTCACTGCTTAGATCAAGAGTAGAAATATTCATTTCGTCAAAATGCCGAAACGTTAAACCAGTAAGGGCGATATTGCTTCGTACACAAGTCCATAATCTATTCAAGACTATTTAAGCCACATTAAAGACTCTTAAACCTGGTAGAAATTCTCCCGCCAACTTGGTTGATGATTGGAATGTCTTCCTCCTACACACAAACTGAAACTTTTAATGTGGTCATTTACCACTTGTAATTGCCATCTTAATGTAAAAAGCAATAAAGGACGCAGGCAAGTAGAGGCAGTTGCCTTATAAATTCAAAAATTAGACTTCCATAATCAATGAAGTAACCCTAGTCAGCAGTAGGCCTGATTATACAAAAGGCAGGCAATGCAAACACAGAATTTAGCTACGCAGCGATATAACAGTACTTTTTAAAAAAGCCTAATTAGTACTTTTTAAAAAAGTCTGAGTCCATACCTCTGGCAATGGCAAGAATCAATTTGATAATCTGCTTTGCAGTGTGGTACCCTGGAGCAGCCTGAAGCAAGGCAATCCCGTAACATGCAAAACAATTAAAAATTAGAATAACCTACAGCATTCCTATAAGTACTTCGAAAGATTGTAGGATAAAAGTTTCTTCTCAACAAGATTTTACGAAGAACAGAACATTGGACATACTCGGTTTTTAAGTCACGTGACCTGAAATGGGTAAACACCATTTCACGGTTAACACTGCTCGTGGCTGATATAGGAACAAGCTCTTCGAAAGGCATAATGAATTGGACAAAGCATTATGTCCAAATGTTTCTGCAATAACTACTGCAAATCATTTACAATGATGTGGGAAGAAGGAAGTTGAGATAAAGTCTACAAATTTTTCTCTGAGAGATACCTCCACATTGTTTACACCACTGTAGATTGTCAAGTTGTATTCGTAAAAGGGCTACGCTATCGAAGTCAACGAAAGAATTAACCTCCTCGCAAAATTAAGTTACCAAGCAGAAATGAATTTGCCGATGTTGATACTTCAGAGTGCTCTTGAAAAGCTGGATAAGTTTCCACAGTCGTTATACATCTTTATAATAATATTTCCAGGACGATATAGTAATATTCAGATTTAATTTAGATTCCTATTTTGACCTAATGTTTCAAAGTTCTACAACATTCCCCAAAATTGACAAACCTCAAGTATGAAGAAAAATAATTTTACAGGGAAGTTAGTTTTTATCAGGAATAGATCGTCTGGCAAACAACTTGGTAAAAGTGAAATTTTATGTCATCAAGATTTTTTATCTTATGCAACGTTCATATCTTATTAGAAAATTAGTGTTCAAGGTATTTGGACATTACTGAAACAAACTGCCAAAGGAGCTTTATTTTTGTCTTTTACACTGTTATAACTAGATGATAATTATTATTATTTACCCATTGCAGCTCAGGAGGTCACTGCAATCATGTGTTTGCTCTCCTTTATCAACTGAATCATTAGTGTTCACTTGAATTAAAAGAAATTTCTGCCGACTTAACAAGTACAAGCCTTCCTTTAATAGCTGTAATCCATTTCTAGCAGAGATGAAACAACGTAAATAAAAATTACTATAATTAAAAATATGATGGCGACGATCAAGGACACAAAGTTGTCTTTCAAGTCTTACCACTCTAAGCCTTTTATTGCTTGAAGGAGAATGGAAAGACAGAGTAATGTCTGTAAAAGTTTTCAAACGTCCACAGGCAGCGCAGTAATGAACCATTTTTGAGGATAAATGGGGATAAACAGACTGAAACATGCCATTGCACTCTGTTTGTGGAAGCTCGATGCATGCTGTTATGTTGTTTACCCATTCACGTCACGTGACTTTGCACTCATAACAAAGCCGAGGAAGTCTATTAATAAGGGGCCACACATTTATGACGTCGAATAAGAGGGGGAGGACTTACAACCAATTTAAGATCTTATTAAACGTTGTGAAAGGGGGGTTGCTGCAGCTTTAGACGCCTATTGTCAACTTTTTTTACTTCGCAGACCGCAAAAGAAAAGGCAAGTGAACGCCGTCCAAAATTTCTCGATTGTTATCGATAGTGCGTTTTTCATTTACAGTGGCGCTTATCTTTGAAACTGACTTGTATTTTGAGTTGGTGACCAACTTAACTTGACTAACGTGATATAAGTTATGAAAGTGGTGAACAACATATTTGGCTCATCTGTGAATCAGATACTTTGATTGGCCATTGTATTTGTGGTTAGAGGGCGGCGATCATGCAAAATTTACACGTCTTGAAGGTGGGGATTTAAAGATTTTACCACACGGGGGAGGGGGTGGAAAATAGTGATTTTTGGACGCCAAAAATTTATGGTCCCAAAAAAGATCAGTGAAGTGTCCGACCATATTTCATGGTCCTCAAAACACATCATTTTTTGGACACTATCATCACAATTACGCGATGGAGTAAACAAACCTAACAGAGAGAACACATGAAAACATATGATGCACAAAAACTTTTCTGTCTGTTGAGCTGTTAAGATAAAAATTAACATCAAGTCCATAATAAACCAAGTTATCTGAGTTTTATTTGTAGCTCCATCAGGAATATACATCTTGCGTGTTAGAGATCTGAACCTTCTCAACAAAGTAATGTCGACCTGCTGACGTTACTCTAATTTCAGACAACTAATGATAACACGAGCGACGGAAAAGAGAGTCAACAAATAGCAAAACAAAATAACCAGAAGTAGCATCTAAACTCTAACTTTCGTTTGAGTGGACTCATTTCAATAACATTAATGCGCTAAATTTTCCACAGCGTTAGAAGTAATTTCACAAAACGCTTAAAGAAAAGATTGATCCAGGACTTTAATTTTTAGGCCGAAAGTTACGCGCCACAATTGAAAAACCGTACAACAACATACCTTTCCACCAACCATGATTGTCCTAGGTACAAAGTCCATGTCCGGGTTATCTTTGATCCCTACAAATACAATTTGACTTCACAAACATATGGTCACAGAAACAAACACAGACTTGGTAATGTAAACGAGAAATTTGGCATGTGGAAATTATCAGAATATTTCCTTGCCATTCATCATGCCAAATTGTAAGTGTAACAAACCAAAGTCAAAAGCTAAAGTGCCCTGACAGTTTTGGTTACAGAATAGCGCTTATCTCCGTTCTTAGTACCTAGGAAACAGCTAAAGCAAGCACAGTGAATGCTACAGTAGAAGACCAGTCCACTAGCAGGGCTGCTTAACGTCCATAATCTATTCCAAGTGCTAAATGCTATGCAAGGGACCATGGTGTACAAATCAAGTCTTGGAACTTAACACCTGACGCTGAGCCCACCTACGTTTCTCACAGATGTCACCTATGTAGGCTGGCCCACTGTTCATCTAAACGCAAAGATAAATTTGTAAAGAATCACTAAGAACACGCAGATCTCATGTAAGTGACCCAGCTCATTTAGGCGAAGAAGCCCGGCGTACGTAAACAGGCCCTAAAACTGCTAAATAACTTTTGAATAAGCACCCCTTTAGCATGATTTCACGCCTACTTCGACAAATGCCTTGGAAATCTACTGCCTCTGATGCTATAAATACAACCAACTAAGTTGCAAAAGGGTGATACATGGTTACATCTAACTTACTAGATCATTTCTACAACATTTAAAAACAACAAAAACAGAGCAATACTCACACAAAGACCCAAGTTATATGGCTCATACGGATACATCCGTGGGTAGACAAATAGAACATGCCAAAATTTCTTCACTGATACCTATCCCATAAAAGCGTACGGTAGGTATTTGTTTCCATATGAGCTTATCTTGCTTCACCGAAACTAGTCAGAGGATCGATCATACACAACACCAGTCCTTGTCTGAACTCTGTCTGAACAGGGCCAGTTTTTCGTATAGCAAAATACTCAGTGAAAATCATGTCTACAAAAAATACCCCATCTTACTCTCCCATCTACTGCTGTGGGCAATCTACTGCTGTGGGCAACCTACTCCTGTAAAATACCTAAGTGGACTGTCAACCAGTTCGTTACTTACTGTTGTACAACAGAATCATATGAAGTGCATTCATAAGCTGCCTTTTGTATTCATGAATTCGCTTCACTTGGACATCGAAGATAGAGTTGACATTAACGTCGATGCCATAATCTTTCTTAATTAATGCAGCAATCTTGTTTTTATTTTCCTGATAAAAAAAATAAACCGAAAAGTGTAATTACAATGGCTAAATACCACTAACTGTTAAATATACATTTTTATGCCACAATCAGCACCTAAAGCACGGTATGAAATTGTGACCAGGAAAGGGAAAAAGTATCAGTAGCACAATACGCATGTTCAAGGCCCAAATCTTATATACAGCTCTAAAACGGGTTTTCTGAGTTAAGAGTTAAGCAAATTTGATCCTACATTTAAAAGAGACAACTAAACATAAAGTACTTCATTGACTTTCCTAACATTAACCTTGCCATCTCAAGGTAAAGGTACTCTCATTGTAGTCTTCTCTTAATTGTACTTGTCTGCATCGTTCTTAAAGTTTACAACATACCCACTATGCATTTTAAATGGACTTTGCTTTTAAAACATTGACATCACTTCGATATTTTATCGACCTAACCCATAGTGAAATAATACAAACCAACGGTTTCCAGGGCAGAATGTACAACAATCAAAATAAAAATGCACAACATCCGAAATAAAAAAGCATGACATTCGAAATAACATGCACAACATTCGAAATAAAAAAGTATAAAATTCGGCATTACATGCATAACATTCGAAATAAAAATGTACAACACTTTAACACACATAAGAAAAATGAAATTAATTCGAAAAAAATGTCCGTTCGAAAAAAAAGCCCGACAATATTCGGAGCAAAAAAGCATAATATTAAAATGACTTTCCAGGATACGAGGTACAGTTTCTGCTGACACCACATACATTACTTGCGAAACTCATGGAGATGTCCACCCAATATAGTAACCTTGGTTACTAGAGTTTTTATACTTTAAATGGCAACTCTCCTTCTGCAATACAAGTAGTCATTGTAGGGTTACAGGTAAGGCGCGAATTAAGAAAATGTTTATCGAGCAACACGTTGGCTATGTTGATAAGTCAACAAGTGTGACCATGAACGTCGAAGCAGCTAATCTCAAATATAGGAAGATAAAAATTGATGTTATACCTGCTTGCAGCGAGCAATCTCTTTCAAGAAACCAGCACTAGTCGCAAACTTCTTTAGCTGCTTTAATTCAAACAAATCAGTTATCCATTTTTCACCAATTTTCTAGAAATGAAACAATTATCAAATCCCGTGATAAAATTGATACTGAAATCACAACATAAGAAAATCAACTGAAGTACGATTAACCAACAACTTGATACCCTATTCAATCTGCATGGTTTACTGTTACCTTATTCACATGGAAAGTCCGCCACCTCAACACAATGATGCAAATGTTCTGTTCACATGTACCTCACAAGTTCACACTTCCAATTTGACGGAGGTCACTAACGGAGTTCATGGAGGAGCCTCTGTCGAATCAATGTTCTTGTGAAAGCTGCGAGGGTAATTGGGACATTTAGAAAACACTAAAATGGTCCCTTAAAGCTATATTTTCAAATGGAAGGAAAGGGCAGCGTATCAAATTTACCTTGGTAGCCGATAGTACTTCTACTTTGGAAAGGTTATTGATTACAGTGATTTCCGTACGTTTTTCCAAATCGTTGACTATGTGTTATCAGTTTCACATGTATAGCATTTGTATGTCAGGACATGTTTTATCTCCCTAGATACTGTTTTTGTCATTGATACCTCTTGTTGCAAAATTATGGGTCTCAACATCTGTAACAACTACAGCTAGCTGGATTGTGAATACCTTGTGCACGCAAATAGGCTGTATTTTCACAAGTAACACTTTCTCCAGTCAGCAATGTTCAGACCAGGGTGAAACGTGTGCTACATATAGGCTAAAAATACAGACAATTGAATAGACATCTTGTCAACTGTAGGCTCATGAAGAGACATTGTAATAAGAATGCGTCTCGCGCTAAGGTTTCTAGTCACTTAAAACCTATTCAACAGCTGCTAACAGTTCGATGTTGTCGCAAGCCACGTCCATATCCTGCATTCAGAAGGTGTTAGTGATCTTTTAAGTTTGTGTTTTTCAGTGACAACTGTGTTTACTGTTGTTGTTATTGTGTTGATGTAGTGTAAAGTATTTTAAGTAGACCTAACCTATGCCAGTTCATTTTAACTGACTTCTTTTAAAGGTCTCCCCTCAAAGCACTCTTTGTTATCATTTTTTGCAAGGCAGCTCAAAAATGTGACTTCCAGACAACCACCATTGGAAAGCAATTTCAAAGGGGAAACTCCTATATCCAAGAATGAATACGAGACTATACAATATCAAAACTGAAAATGTTTCCTTGAAATTCACTGCTTAAGATACATGCAATTACGTAAGTTAATCTTTCACGTTTAGATGAATGGTAGTGTAAAGACTAGACATAGTGGATACTTGTAGACATAAGGAAGAAACTTTCGTCATAAAAAAACACAAAAGTACAAATTATAATATCCTTCTCTACATTTTTAATCTCCCTCTATTCCTCCTTTCAGTTAAATATGCAGCCAATGTTAATCTTACATGACACGATTTGTCACTTTTGTATCTGCCATATCTTTACGGACACCATGTGAACATGACCGGGAGGAGACAGAGTGTGAAGTGACATTTTTTACGTCACTTCCCATGTGAATAGTGTATATTTCAATCGTGTACAAAATGGAATTTTCACTTAGCAACAACAAGACATCACTACAATATAATCCACAAGTCAGTCAATAAGAGTACGTGGTTGTATAGGAGGCATAGTAAAGGAAAATAACTGATGAAGAATTAAGTAGTTAAAATGTCAGTGCCACAAATCACGGATTGATGTAATCAACCAATGCCAAAAAGTTACGCGAAATTGTGCAAGATAACTCTACAGCAACATCAAGGCGGCTTTAGAAATGTACTACAAACTGGATAAATTAAATTTTTACCAGTTACGATAAACCCTTATGGACAATTTTGCAAGACCCAAGTACTGCTACCTTTCCAATGCCTTCATCCGAAAACAATGCATTCTGCTAGTTTCTATAGTGCATACTGTAATGACTAACACATTGACTACTCTATTATATTCAGACTAAATTACTCACATTCTGTATCGCTGTATACTAAATAGATATATAATCAATTAATAAGGTTTGACAAAATGTTCCTACGAGTGACAAACGTTTCCTTCCGTTTTCCTTACTAGCTCTTTTTTTCAAACTACTCACTTAAACATTTGAATATGGATCCGTATCAACAATATGAATTAACGTGACTATGTAAATCGCAAAAGAAGCTTTCGAGTTTAAAATTAATTAAGAAATAATTAACAATTAACGATTAAAAAATTTAATGCATCATTAGCAATACAAACCTCCGTAATAACATCCGACAAAGCAGGGTTGCACAATAGGAGCCATCTTCTTGGAGTAATTCCATTCGTCTTGTTTTGGAAGCGGTTGGGGAATAGCTCATAAAAATTCTTGAAACTACTCGGCAAAGAAACAAAAAAAGTAGTTTAAATACACAATTTGTCGAGTATTTATGGAAGTTACAAGTCAAGAGCTAAACGAGTACTACAATTAGTCAAATATTAGAGACATTAAAATTGGAGTACATAACTGCGAATGAAGACGAACAAGGCCACTAAAACTGGATGACTAACACTGTCAGTAAACCTTTGTTTATTCCTGCACTTCTGGGAATATGGTTTAAATATTAGATTTAGATATTTTAGATACTACCTCCTTCGAAATAGCAAAATATGGGTATTAAATAAAACATAAAGTGCATACAATACTTTCTTCAAATCTACTCTCCAGAAGGATGCACCTCATAAATTGAGCTGAGCTCAGCTGTCCATCGTGTCCGATGACAACGTCCGGTAAACCATGGACCTCCATTTACTTCTCTGGCGACTGAGGGATTGCTAAATACCAACAGGGATCCCACTGTCCTTCAGGTTTCTTTTAAGGGTGTCTTTAAACCTCAGTTTGGGTCTGACAACGCCTCATAAGCCCTCTTTCAGTTGGGAACAGAAGATCTGTTTTCGTAGCCTGTCATTCTCTAGTCTGTTGATATGGCAAGCCCATCTTAAATTTCTTTGCATTAGAAGCTCATACATACTGGAGAGGTTAGCCTGATGAAGGATGACAATCTAAATTGCTGCAGCATAAACAAACTGCTATCTTTTTCTAGCGTTTAATGTATTGGGAGGGTATTTACCTCCCGGAGCAAAGTAGCCATTGAGCACACAATAGTCAATGTAACGTTTCTATTGCACTAAAAGGATGTTAGGCCAACAGGCCAAAAAGAAACGAATAAACAATTCTTAATTATTCAACCCTGTTCGTTTTTTTCAAGTCCTTTTTGCAAGGCCACCACTGGACATAGTTATCATTTTTTGATAATCAGCAGTTGCTCTTACTTTGCTCTTGTGTGCAGGTTCATTTAACCATTTTCTACACCAAAGTTAGACCCAAAACTTAAAAATCACTCCTGTGAAAAAAGTACGGAACAGCTGCATAAGATAAAATGCCAAAAATGTGCAAAAATGCCTGAATATGACAACGTACATGGTCGATTTCAAGATCTCGGAATGTAACCTTGCAACACCATTTATGGCATGGGATGCCACAATGCACAAATGAGCCATGTTAATTCGCTTTTCTGGGATCTCTTCTACAATTGACATACTTCTCAATTTTTCTACATCTCCGGGCCACTTCTTTGCAACAACCTGCAAGAAAACAACAAAAATGATGAAGACCAAAATTAATTGAGGCACCAACGCCTTATGCGCATTTGCAGGCAGTTTAAGAAATAACATATAAAACTGTGTTTCTTCATACTGTCATCAATCTAACCTATATAAAACGGTATAGACAATGGGCTAAGTATGGCCTAAATACAACTAAGAATAAATTGTCTTAAGACAGCACTAGTATTTACCTCAAAGTGAACAATTAGTAAATTAATATGCATAAGTCACAATTTGTCATCTACTCCCTATCCTTAAAAGCAACGTCAAGGACTCAAAACGTATGACTTGGATGACACTGTAAGCACAATGTTGGACAACGTGGCAAGCGTTACTTAGTGGGAAAAGTGTCACACCAAAGCCATGACCAAGAACTTGCACAAACGATAAAGAGGCCCATGGATTGCTTTAATACAAGGCTCATTCTGTGCACGATTGGCAGTATAGAAAGGCTTTCGATACAACTAAAATAGCACGAGTTAAGACTACTATAGGCATCCTTTAATTATAAGTACTACAACTATTGCATCAATGTGTATCCAGACACATAATCTGTAAGTTTCAAAACATAACTTCTGAAGGTAACTACCAACATACCTCAAGATGCTTTGCATTGATGGCATAGATGATAATTAGATGTCTCGGTAAGACCTTTTCAAGCAAAGTCACTGGCCATCTCTCTAGAGCTTCTGGCAGAACAGTATGGTTCGTGTAAGCAAATGTCCTGACGCAGATATCCCAAGCCTGAAGAAAGGAGAGCATCATAACAAAGGAATTACTTCATATAACTCTCCACATTTACTACAATAAAATTAAATAATGTCCATAAATATACCTGAAAGACAGTCTATATTTAATATCATATATAACATACTGTCTATCTACAGACAGACTCAAAAATCAGACATAAAGATGTAGTCTCATCTGGTTACACGAGAATTGATGTGGTTTCAAACTACTGTTTACTCTTAAACACTTATCTCTACTACCAAATATCTTGTAAGGAATTGTATAATGTGATGAACACGGTTGGACGTGAAACAGTGTCAATACCTCAACATATATCACATTTTAACTGGAATTAAACAGACCTAAACAACATCATGCAGCTTCTGATGATGCCCTGAGTGATAAAACAAAACAGACACAAAACTTGCGAAATGTTCTCAAATATAAGTTGCAACTCTCAACTTTTACACTGCATTTTCCAGATTGACAATCATTCAAACAAACAAATAAATATAGAAACTGACAAACCTTCTCCCATGAGAGTCCTTCCACATCCACAAGTATTCTAATGAGCTCTGGAATAGCAAGTGCTGGGTGAGTGTCATTAAGCTGGATTGCAACCTAATCAATAAAATTAAATGTGTACAGAATACATTAACACTGCAGCATTGACTGACATCTTTACTCCTGTTATTTGATGTAACAATTGCATTGACACAACATTTAAAAGATATTATGTCCATCAAACTGGCAAACATCCATCTAAATTTTAGTACCGAGCATGAACCACATGTGGAAACTCACCTTTCAAAAAATACTCAAGATATTACTTACAGCCAGAAAGAGATCTTAAACCAATGAAAAGGTAAACTTGTTACACAGCTGATACTCTTTACAAATGTCTAACCCTTGGTCACAGAATGCGAATAAGCAGAAGGGTAACTCCACTTTTTTGGTGAAGCATAAATTGGTTTGCCCCATTTCTAGGCATGAAAACGAGGATTAACTGTAATAGGTTTGTGAAAATGTTGCTTTCTTTTGTAAAGATTTCGGTTTGTTGTGATGGAGTTTTCAACAATGCTTATTTTGAGCAAGAAAAAGGAAAACAAGTGCAATGCCATACAATTGATGCCCTTTTCACAATGATAAACTGTTTGACGGTTGCTTAATCAAAAGTTATTACATTCCAAAAATATCTTTTGCACGTGATGATTGCAAATTTACTGTTGCCTTTTTCACCACACCATGCAGGTCCAGTTACACACAACTGTGGCTTTACAACTGTTATGTCACCAGTGTCGATGTCCAACACCCAAAATCACCATCCTCATAAACTGAAAGCAGTCCCGAAATGTCTTACCTGTAAGGTTCCTCCTCCACCTCAAAATTAAGCATAGAACAAAGACTACCACTCAACTAGCCATCAACATTCCCCTGTCAACTATATCCACACTCCTTCCATGCTATTTAAATGCTGACAATGCACTACAATGACATTGATCATGGAAACATGTGGACCAGAGGAATCAACCAGTTAAAACCAGGATGACGAAGCACTCAACAGATAGTCAGGGGATTTCGAACTCCATTGATGGAATGATAAATCCAGCTTCAGACATAAAAAGCTCCACAATTTGGATAGTACATCTGTCATGGCTGTTACGCAAAAAGGGTACAGCTGTATGAATTCCAATAAGGCATCTATCATTTTCCTTTTGACTTGACCAGGTCATTGTTTTTAACCTAAAGATACAAAGCACCACAGTTTGGTGTTTAGGAGCAAAGAATTAGTTTGTTTACAAGGAAATCGGTGCATAACTTCAAATTGAAAAATCTAGTGTGTTTGCCCTTGCTTTCAAAAGCTTAAAAGAAAGCAAAGGGACTGTAAAGAGTGTCCTTTCTACTCATTCTTATTCTGTGCCTTGGTGAAGTATTGAGATAATAAATCTCTCTATATATACCTTGTCTGGAAATGAATCAAGTGACAGTCGCACAGCCTTCTTTGATCCAAAGTCAGCTGTCTTGTACCTTCGAACAATATCTTGGATAGTAGCAGAGACCATCATATATTCTTGTTTCAATCTAAGTTCTTTCCCTTCAAAAAACTAAGCAATGCAAAAAATACTTTCAGGTATGCTTCATTAATCTTTTAAAAAACAATTCAGCATGACACAATTAGCAAAATGGAGAAGACGGTACCTAATATATTCTTACCAAATCACTATTTATGGTACTACGTTTACAAGAAGAGGTTTCTTCTGAAGAGCTTGTAAATATGTATTTAGAATAACTACAAAGTACAAGTCATCATATCTAGTAACATGCACAAAAAGGATGGCCTCTTCTTCACTAACAGTGTCTATAGCTGCAATTCTATCCTTCATTGCCATAATTAACTCTTACTGTATTTGTTTGAAATGTCAGCACATAAAACACAATCTGATTAAGACAGGGGAAAGACAAAGTAGTCCCATAACATCTTTCACATACATTTGATAGGGTATGAAACTTAGCCTGTTTTACATCAGCACATCCTGTCAGAAATCTAACATGTGAATACACTGTATATGTTTTAATACACTGTTGACTAAGAAAAATTGGGCTTTGAAACATTCACTTAGTTAACCGCATTGTGATGAATCGCATCATCTGTGGTATCTGATACTTCCACTATGCACCCAGCTTCTTACTTGTGGTAACTACAACTAAGCTTGGAGAGAGATGAGACAACAAAAACCTTTAAAGTTAAGTATTAATTAACAGATGTTTTCTAATCTCCTTCACGAGACTGCCTTGAGTAAAACCCAAAGTGCTTGCTACTACAGCTTTAGTGTTGCATTTACCAAACAAATTTCAAGATTTCACTTTATGCTTACATTATCATTCGGATATAAAACCCTTGTAATGTTTTCTGCTTCATTTCTATGTAACACTGCTTTGATATAGTCTCCATCATTAACTAGAAAAGAAAAAATTATAAGGAAAGGTAGTTTCCACTACACTGTCCTGAAACTTGAAAGACCAACTTTATAAAAAAATGCATTAGATACATATTATGGCTTTACCCACGTATGTTTCTTTTTCTGACATCATAAAATTGGTTAATACTTCAACATTTCAGTTTTACATACAGTACACATCCGCTAATTTAAATGCTGGTTACTTCAAACAATTCACTATTTCGAACAAAATTTGAAGTCCCTAGAGTTTTCCATAAGAAACTCTTAATGCTGCTGCTTAATTCGAATTCTGCTAATTGAAACATTTTGCTAGTGAATGTGAAAATTTTGCTAAAGAAAGTGAATAAAAGAGAAATATAAATATTTTGAAACTTTTATTTTAGCAACAGTGAAACATCTGTCAATTTGTCAATACATCTTGTTTCCTCCATGAAGTGAGGAGTGCAGGGAATCTGTAGTTCTTCTCCATCAACAAGGTTGACTCTTTCACCTGTGACTGCAATGCTACAGGAATTGTCATGATTCACACGTAGAAAAAACAAAATATATATTATATATATATTTATATATATTATATTATATATATTAGGCCTTGTAGGTCAAA
>JANTCA010012447.1:0-49347 GCA_024741275.1 Chironex yamaguchii | reverse complement strand
ACGGAAGCAGCCGGGGCCCTTAGGGATTTTTCAGCTTGGGGCCCCTTAACTCGTTTATCACATCCAGAATACCAGTTATAAAGAGAGATAACAAAGAAAACATTTTTCTCGGGGGCCCTTCGGGGCCCCTTAGGGTCGGGGGCCCTTAGTTTTTTAACTAAAGGTAACTTTAGTCCGTTACGCCACTGTCCAGGGCACTACTTTTTATCAAGCATCGTACAGCCTGAATAAACGTCAACATTGTCGTTGTCCTTATGGTTGTCATATTCGTCGATGACACTCACTAGTATTTCGCCCTGTCACTAATACAAACTTTCTTTAGACGTTCAGTAGGTTACAGTATTTGGCTTTTTCTGGTATTTTTGACCAGCTATAATTCTTGATTGGCCTCTCTCTACTACGTTTTAATCAATTTAACCACGCAGTTTCCTGTAACAATGTGTCATGGCAGTTTAACCATTGGCCATATTAATATCTTATCTCATACTACAGCTACATCCTTAATTCAATAGTTCAGCCATTTCCTAAACTCTTTCTTTTGACATAAATTATGATATTTGGCTTCTCCTAACAGACGTACTTTAAATACGTAAAAATCAAATGCTGCCAAGTTTAATAAAAGAACTATATTCTTACACATTATTCAAACTTTTCGTGATGGCTTATAGCTGAAAAGCAGAACTGGATAACAGTTAGGTTCTTAAATTTCTAGTGCCTTTTCACTACTGGACAGCAGAAGCCTCGCCACCAACATTAGATAGTAACTCAGGTAGTGAGTTATGGCTTTTACATATATTAACTTCAAAAATGTGCTGAATATTTTCGGCAATTTATCAGGCAATAAAAGATCGTTATACAGGAATACTCTTATGTGCATGAAAAAAAACTCCAAAATACTGAAAGTAAACACTTTAATTTTGTTCGTAATCTCCTTTGACAAGGCAGATCACATTTTAAAAATACGAGATTACCATGGGAACTGTTCGACAGCATACCTTTATGCTTTAGTGTTCAGTGACGTTACAACAAAAAGGCTACAAGTAACATTTAATACTGATATTTTCAAACAATTACTGTATAAGTGATGTTTGGTTTTTGGGTCTGTTTCTTTTTACACATTTTTAGTTGGTCAAACATTGGTTAAGATGTTTAAAAAGAAGTCTTATCCCTACCTGTTTATTGCTTTAGCTCTTGAATTTGACAAATGGCATAGTAAAAAGCTATATTAATACGTACCGTCGTTATAAATAAAGTTTTCATGAACTAAAGGAATCAGATTTTTACATTTAAAGTCTCCTATAGTAACATCTTTCCTAAGGTTGAGTCAAACCATTTCGTATTTGGAAAGGTAAGATGGCAATTTTAAAATACCATTAGCCTACAGACTAACACGTATTTTGCTACCTGTTCTTATATTATTAGTGACCAAATATTTTAGGTGGTCATTGTACTTGCAGGATGTTTGGTGGTTTTCTTAAGTCATTTCACCTCGCGCAAGCAAAGTTATTAATTAGATAGGGAGCTGCAAAATAGGAAAGAAAACAATGGAGCTGGGAGAGTAATTAGGAAGAAAAACGGTTCATGCTGCAATGTAAACTTTGAAAAGCATTGGTAAAAGGAAAACATTCATGCGGTAATGAGTTTCACGGTTTTAAATTTGAGACATAAAAGTTATTTGAATGGTTGGTAGACCTCGAGTGGATTTGGAAAGCGATTTAAAATAATCTCTCATTCCTAGGTAACAAGTTTTGAATGTAGCTGTATAAGACGAAAACGTAAACCTGCAATAACCATATGATTATCCAGAACACTATGCAAGGACAGTAATTAGCTTTCAATTAAGATTATAAATCGTGGTCAATTGCATCACAGATTTTATTTTGCTATGCTGCATTATTTTGATATCTCGTATTACTAACAGTAACCTCTGTTCAACTTGCAGATTGAGATTGTTTTGGCATCTACGGATGATCTGGCGGTAGGTGCCAATTTCTGGGCTAGAAACTGCGATTATCTTGGCTAGGTAGTCATATACATTGGTTTAATGAAGCTCAATGACAATGGCAACTTTGTAATGGGATCTTGCGTGTCGATCAACATTGGGTAATTGGACCTACGCAAGATTTATATACATTTTATTCCTTTTCACGAACTTCGAATTTCTGTGACACTTTTTATGCCATTACTTGGACATGAAAATTTGTATGACGTGAATTCAATGTTAATTAGCAGAATATCCTGACAATTTGACCTAATGGTGTCATTCTTCATAGATTCGCCATCGCAAATGAAATAAAAATTTTTAATCAATGTACTCAACGCTCTATCGCAAACTATATTAGGTGATTACATCGAAAAGCTTGAGGTTAAAATCTTCATTCCAGCAGACAACTGTAAAACTAAGACATTTGTGTAATGGGACAATCAAAAAAATAATTATGGAAACTTACCTGAGAAATTAGTTTATCCTCGACCAATTTAGCACAACCGTAGGCATTGCGTCTATTAAGGTTCTTGTTTCTTGAACTGGAAGGGTTTTCGTTGATAATTTTCTCAAGTATCCAGTCTGCACTGAATTTATTCATGGTAAATATTAAATTTAACAGAAAACTGTTAACAAACATGCACCAATTTTAAGAAAATCAAACTTGAATTATTGATATAATGTCTTTATGATGTGCGCTCATTACCAAATGCCTTTTGCCTTTACCAAATCGCTGGACAAGGGAGAAAGTGCTTTTGGAATTTATATTTTTCAATTTGTTACTCTGGAAATAGAACTGTGTTATTTTGTTGTGGTATCCCGCTTAGGATTGAAAATGGACCCTGGAGTGCTTAATGGCTTTCTTGCTTAACAAGAAAACTTCTCGACTCTTGGGGGTCAGACAATGGCGTTTCGTCCCACTAATTATTGAGTTTTGTTTCCGAAGACTCTATATTCAGTTGCAATTGATTTGGCAGATGGAAAATGTAAACTACTAACAGATATAAAGGCCAGGCAAATAACTTTAAGGGAAGAAACATAACTTCAAATGCTAAAATTCTTTCTAAAACTTCTTAAAAAACAATGAAGAAGTTTTAGAAAGAATTCTTTCTTGACTTATTGGCAGAAATTACTGCGTAAAATATTAATACAGAAGTTAAAGTAGTATGTTAGTACAATAAACCGCAAACAGAAGTAAAAATGGTAAAAAGGTGTATAAATCATTAACTATAGATTAACAAGGCGGTACATTTTGACTGTCCCAAATGAACTAGGAGACTAAATGATAGCAAAAGATACTAAAAAACAAGTGCGTGGTAGTGTTTGGTTGTCGTTAAGTACGCATATATTTTAAACTATAAGCAAAGTTTCATGCTGCTAATGCACCAATGCACTAAAAAAGGGGCAGACAACTATTAATACTATAATCTTCAAAGGCTTTCTCTAGTAAGTTGTACTTAGTTTGGTTAATGTTTGCAGCGTTTTTAGTTTCCTTTGTTAACAAGAAGTTATTCATTTGAGACAATTAACATTTACGGAATTGTTAATCACTATGTAATGGTTTAACACCTATTTCACCATTTCTTCATTCTTTGTGTGATGTATTGCACTTGCATACTATTTAAACTTCGGTGATAATGTTTTATTTTGTAATTTTTCAGATGATGTCAATTGTCTTAAAGATAAATGGGAACATTTTTATACAAAATATGGAAACTAGCCAATAAAAAGCAATAAAAAATATAGGTAGCTTTCAATATAATTAGATGGAGGGACGATTTAGCTATGTTATTTATCCGAAAAGCTTAAAAGCATTAAGCAATTATTTTTAATCTAATCTTTTTTCATTTCCTTGAAGATGTGTATTACGAGCATATGGTTTTCATCGTTAATTTTGCTGGCTTTTCAACTGCAACAAGTACAATCAGGATGCAAGAAGGATACATCCATCATTCGCATTTTTAACAGTTGCATCATAACCTACTGTTGGAAAGGAACATTACAACGGATGAAAATTGAAGGAGTTAAGTCCTGCAAGAATTTTCCCTTGGACAAACATGGAAGCAAGTGTTTCCACGGTGATAAAAAATATCGAAGTGGTTCTGTGGTTAAAAGAATCGGTGATCAAGAAATCGTTCTTTGTAACTCGGGACGGTTTATGCTAGTTGCTATCATCCCTTTGAATTCAAGCTCACAGTCATTTGCTTGGATGATATCGCCTTTTAATTTTGACGTGTAGAAGGTAAACTCCTTTGAGTTTCTGTTTGAGGCTTACGTTTCGTTTGTAGCAGACATTTACATGGGCATTTAAAAGACGTCAGAAGAATTTCTTAAGTTCACACAATGTTTATTTGGCTTCAGGGTTTACTTGTGTACCGTTTCAAAGTCATGATCAGCAACAAATATATTCCTTGAAGTGAAACCTTTTTGTGTATGACTCATACAGTTACTTGAATTCTATTTGATGTGTATTCCTTGTTGCTAACTGTGCTTACAATACTATCCACATCAAACCTTAAAGATACAGTCGCTATTTTCCATTCTACTTCTTCTTTGTAACGTGGTAACTATGACCTGTAAAACATTGAGCCAGTAAGTACCTACAAAAATAGGCAGCATCCATTTTTCCGATACACTGACATTGCAATTACGAAACTCAGTGACAGATTATTTAATTTTCGAAATGGTTGTAAAGTTCCAAAGTTTGTAGGCGACAAGTGTGACAATAGCGTAAACAGATTAGCTGACTATTATATAGTTTTACAAGTTATAAATCATTCTAACGAAAACAGGCCTTGACAATTCAGTGGAATCTCTGATGCGGGAGATTACATGTCATGAGTTGATAGCATTTTTAGTCATGTTTCGCAAGGGGTTCCTCTTTTTATCTGGATTAGCTGCCTAACTGCCTTTACTTCGGCCTCAGAAACGTAGCAATTTGACGTTTTGTACATAACCAAGGTCTCCCTTAGAGTTTAGATTCACTTCTAATAACTTTTAAGCAAATGAATAGGCCTTTAGATCAAGTCAAGTCATCTGTTGCTATAGTGACACTGATTATCCGATGGAATTGATCCAAATAAGGCCTGGAAATATATTGTCCCTTCCGTCTCAGATGATCATTTTGTTTCTATTTTGCAATAAAAGGTTCTCTTCATCGCCAAGCAAATATTTCGTAAATCACTCTCAGAAGTACGATAAAAATGAACTAAATAGTAATTTTGTTTGGACAATATCGCTGAGTTGTGTTACAATACAGTACATCTATCTTAAGTTAATTCATAAAGGGTACAAACTTGATTAGCTTTCCAGGCCATTTACTCAAAAGCATAAACTTTCAATGCATTGATATCCTATTATAAGTGTCCTTTTAAGATGATTAAAAAGGTAAGTTAAAACTTGGGTTATGAAAGAATGGGTTATGGGTTATTCCTGTTGCAGCAGTTGAAAACCTTCTTTCAATCATGATTTGGTTGCTGTGTTCTTTGGCCAAACATATTGTATCGTCCTCGAAAACTGTGTACTTCTACGGGGTATTGCATGACAATTCCATTTATAATCTAAAATGACAAATTGATTATCTGAGGATTTAAAGGCATCTTAAGCAAGGAAGGGAAAGGTAAATAAAGTTGAAAAACTCGTAAAAAGCATACTTTCGCACTTCTGAGTCATCTAAAAGGTACATGTAGTGAAGTGATACCTGAGTGAAGTGTGAGAGTTATCAAGTGCATGTAATTGAAAATTTATTGAAACTATAGTTCACATCTTATCGCAACTTTTTGTTTCGATTTGTTAATTTCTATGAATTTCTCTCCCCTACTAAAATCGTATTATAAGCAGTGGCATAGTGGATAAGATGAACAAGCCCATGGTGCAAGACGTTACAGTTTAGCTTGAAGATATGAAGAGAACCTTGAATTTTTAGCTGGTAGACAGATATGGCACAGTCGACGAGGATAGGCATTCCAAGATAACTCTAACTGTCTGTGTATGTGAAAATTCCAATCAGTCGACAGGTTCTCAAACACAAGTTGCGAAATGATGGCAAGTTTCAGCAACGTAACAAGCAACCTGGGCAATATTATTTATAGACAACTTGTGAACAAAGCTTGTTTGGGATTGGATCTTTCAAATTAAACTTTCTTCTAATCTTAAAGGTTGTAGAAACCACTTGGATGTGTAAGTCCTCGCAATAAACTCTACGTAGTTAAGCATATTTTTGTGTTAAAAATGAATAAATAAATTTCACTTATCGCACAATCCTATTGGAGACCTGTAACGTGTAAAAGATCAAGGCCACGATTTTCCAAAAATGCTTTAGGTTTCTTTGCTTATCTATAAGTTGTCAAAACCTTTAGAAAACCAAAACCAAATAGATTTAGTGTTTGCTGTTTGCAGCTTTTTTTTCCTTTTCTCAGCTCTTTTCTTTGCTTTGTACTCATAACGCTTTTCAATTGCAGACAACTTCACTTAAAGGGTTCTGTTGAAACCGAATTGCGTTATTGCGAAATGATAAGAATAAAGATCCAGCGAAGCAATTGCAAATTTCACTTGATGATTAAAATTCATCATTCAAAAATAAAAATGGATAAATTATTGTTTAAATAGAATAGTTAAGATAGTGTGAAGCATCTGAAGCTATGGCAATGTTATCTTTTGCGGATTCCTTGACTTATACAACTGGAAACAACTTTTCATTTCGATACGTATGCTTCAGAAATAAAATTTGAGACAACTTAAACCCGGTTTCAATTTGCAAAATTGCTGTCCTGGGTTGCAAGGTTAGTGCCATTGCATTAGCTGCCTTGCGAATTGCTATGGAAACTGATTGATGGACTGGTCTTATGTTTCAGTGTTCCCTGACGTCATAAGAAAACAGGCTACGAGTTGAATTAAATACTAATTTTCGCATACACTTGGTTTAGAAGTGATGTTTAATTTTCACATATTATGCTATTCACACTATTTTAATAACGCAAATATTAATTAAGATGACCATGCCAAGACCTCCCATCTTGATACGAATGTTGTTTCAGCTCTTAACTTCGACACATGGAATATTCAAAACAGTATACTGATACTTATTACGGTCGCGGAAGAAGGTGCTACGGATCACAAGCATTACATCCCTTCCCTTAGGAAGTCTACAGAGGATACTAGAAAGCTAAAAGAGAACAAATTCATTTGGAAAGGTAATTACAATTCTACTCTCTGCATTTTAAGATTTCATTGTAATACGTTTCAGATACCAGGTATTTTGCGGAATGACACGTAGTTAATCGCAAATAAAAAAATACACTAAATTTCTAACGTCAGTTTTTTGAGAATTTCTTGTTTCAGTCTCTATATTAGTAGCTTTGTTAAAAGCAGATTCTAAAAATTTGACTTAGCTACCCCCATACTCGACAAAAAATCGATTTAAGCATTTAAAGTTTGCTTTAAAGATCACGGCGACTTGTCAAACATTTGCAGTGATGTTGCAGTGTTGTAAACCATAACAGCTGACCTCAGTGGATGGTTCTAAGGCTGCCTAAAACATAAAGGGTATGATTTAGGTCCCGCTTTTTCTCTTTACTCTAATTTTCATGCATCAAACCACTTTTTTCATAATTTCCAGTCTACTTTTTATTCGTAATATTAACTTTGTCGCTACCTAAGTAGTTTCAGCATGAGATTAATGCTGTAATAAAGGTTCATAGGTTTCTCTTTATAGGAAAGCCAGTCTTGGCCACGAAACGGTAGCCTCTTAACGATGAAACGTCAAATAGTTTTTGACAACTCATGAAAAATGTACAGTTTTGGTACAAATAAAAACGGGGTAAACAATTATGCCGGCTATCTTTAAAAAAGGATCCATGTTTTCGTTATTAATACATTTAATGAGCAAGTTAAAATTTCAATGTATATACGTATATGCATATATATATTTTATATACGTATTTATTTACATATTAGTAGCAATTTACGTGTATTTCATCTTTGAGAACATATTTCATATCAATCAAATAAAACAGCACATCTCATCAACTGTTGGCCATTAACCTTTATCTATTCGTATTTCATTGTCTTAAGGATGCTCATCAAAAGCATATGCCATTTATTGTTATTGTTGCTGGCTTTTCAGTTGCAACAAGTACAATCAGGATGCAAGAAGGATACATCCATCATTCGCATTTTTAACAGTTGCATCATAACCTACTGTTGGAAAGGAACATTACAACGGATGAAAATTGAAGGAGCTCAGTCATGCACTAAATTTTCCTTGGACAAACATGGAAGCAAGTGTTTTAAAGGTGATAAAAAATATCGAAGTGGTTCTGTGGTCAAAAGAATCGATGACAAGAAGATCGTTCTTTGTAACTCTGGACGGTTTTTGCTGGCTAGCATGGCTGCGTATCGCTCGAGTATGCATTCATTTGCCTGGATGTTATCACCTTACTCTTTCGATATGTAGAAAGAAAGTGAACTCCTTTGAGTCTATTTCCGGTTCCGAACAAAAGAGAATTCGTGCTCATAACAATGCTGCTACATTGACCTCTTGTATGTCATATTCAAGGCCATGTTCACTAACAAATAATTCTCTTGAGAGATACCTCGTTACACACTTTACTTAGTTTTAACATAGTCTCTAATGTTACATTGACCTCTTGTATATGATGTTCAAGGCCATGTTCAGTAACAAATATATTCTCTTGAGAGACACCTTGTTACACACTTTCCTTGGTTTTAACATCGTCTCTAATGGTAGCAGGGTTTTACCCTCAATTAGTGTTTGTATATCTTGACATACAGCTGCATCTGTAAGTCAGGGGCTCAAATGAACATTTGCGAAATAGATGTTGTCATGGCAGCTCTCGCATTCCCCTTGAAATTTGCGCATCTCAAGCCGTGCATAGCACGGAAACGAGATGATGCATGTACATTTCGCGAAAACGTTATCATCGTCTTAAGTAGCAGCAGTGCTGTTTGGGACTGGACAGATTCTGTCCCCTGTCATTGTTCGTTAATTGGCCCTTCTAGGAAATACGCCCACTATATGCTTTATTGCAATACAGCATGGTACCAGCAGAATTGTGTCCGATTTTGTGTGTGATAAGCAGAACTACGTTACGTACAGAGCCAGACCGGGACTTACATCATCGCGTGAAACCTCCACCCCACCCTACCCGCATTTTGTGCTCCTGCCGCAAGCACCTACAGAAAATGCAGAAACGAAGCAAGTGGAAGTTTGATCAAAGGATATATCTCCTCTGAGAAAGGTGTAAAAGTTTATCTCTTGCAAGTGAACGTATATGTCATAATCTCTACGTTAATTTACAAGCAATAAACCATTCTAACGATAGCATGCCTTGCCAACTGATTTGAATTGTAGAAATATTATATGTCATGTACCGCCGGTCTTTAGGTGAGCTTTACTTTGTGAGGGCCCTCTCCTATAGTCATGGTTAGATATCTATATGGATGAGCTAGTTCATTGATCTTTTACTTCCTTCTCATTTAAATCTGCTGAGTGATTTATAAAACTTTTCAATCGACGTTTATTGGATAATCAAAAATGACACGTTGATGGCTCCTACTTTCTGCTTAAGTAAATGAAGAGGAGCTTGTTTATTGTTAATTTGGCTTGGGCAAAGTGTATTATTTGAACATGCTTGATAAGGTATCAGGCCCCTTTTGTACCATAAACTAGCAGGTGCATCTTAAAAAGCACAATCCATGATTTAACATTCATGACATGATTATTTTGATTCTGAAAATAATGATTCGATATTCTAAGGATAAAAGAATTTGTCGAAAAGTGAATGTAAGAAGCTTGAAATTCATAAACTGCACTTTAAATAGCTATTCGCTGGAAATGTCAAATTTTTGCAACTTAAAGTATCCTAAAAATCTATTTTGTCACCTAAGTCGCAATTGCGGATTATAATTAAATCAGTAACTTTATTTCCATAGCAACTTGAGGTTAAATGCATATAGATTACTTTAGCTAAAGACTGGAAAGTTTTAGTTGCTGATTCGGATAACTTGTTAAGCCCCTTACCTATTATCTAAAGTTAAGAGAACAGATTAAAATTATTTATAAAATGGATGACTTATTCCACCATATCAACCTCATTACGCAATTGACACTTGGATATATGAATATGTACAAACACATTGGATTCAATTATTTTCAGATAATAAATTTAAAAGGGCTGTTCCTCTTTTAAATTGTCGTATCGTTATCATAAACGTATTTAATACCTTGCTATTTCATGTCGATAAAAGCGAAATGTTCGGTCTTTATTAATTGCGTGACAAAATTGCGAAGTACTGTTGCCAATACATACTTGTTTACAATTGAAAGTGTTTATGTTATGCATATATTACACTGTTTCATAGCTGCAGCTATGTAGGGTTCACGTAATATTCGTTCCTTGGAAGGCAAAGCATCTCGGCGTGCAGAAACGGACAAGTTATCTTGATGAAGCAATTTTATCTTTTTCTTAACGCAAACTGATTGTGGCATTTGTCGTCACAGACGTCTGGAGTATTTCTGTCTCAATCTGTCTCTCAATTATTTGTATGTTCAGTTAATGTAAGCACATAAAGCTGTATAAAATCTTTCAAAGATTTAATTTTAAATTCTTTTGTCTTAATTAAGTTCAATAACAAATTTCACAAGCAATCCAGTCAGTTAATGTTATTGTTTCGTATCTCACGTTTCATTATCGCGAGTCTTTCTGGTGACGAATATCGCGTTGTATGTGCTGCGTCTAAAAGTATGGATAGAGTCAAACTATCCGTTTTTATAAAAAGTGGTATGCATTCCGATGTTGTCGACTGCAGTGTAGAGAGATAATCTAAAGTATGGAGAAGCAACAATATGAATCAAGGTGAGGGATTTCGATTGTTTTTCATCTTTTTAATTATGTGTTTTGCCATCTTTCTAAGTCTACCTAAAATTCTCTTTGAGACGGGAAGATTCCCAGTAGGAGTTCTTGATTCTTTCTGATGTATTCGGTAATGATCCTTTGCTGTTGCCAACTCGCTTCGCTTCGTTATTTGTCTTGCATTTTGATCCCTCGAACTGTCTCTCTTTATGACACGATCTATGTAGAGAATTGGAGAGAATTTAGTTACACAACGAAACGCCTTAGTTTGTTGTCGTTGTAAATTCGTCATTGGAGTGAGTACTTGGATTCTTCACTCTTGCAATAGTATTCCTAAACACAAGTAGTGTTAGGTTCTTTGCTCAGTTTAGCTTCTATTCTAGTTCAAATTCAAACTGGAGTGTTAATGCTAAATAACACATATGTGCGAGGGCAGGGGCAAAAGCCAAAACACAAATGAAAATATAATTCATAAGTTGAAACAGGGACATTTTGGAGTCCAACAACCATTCCGAACTTCACAAATTTTACTTGCAGACAAAGGTATGGCCATGGACGAAAAGTCACTTTCAGAACTGATGAAAAAATCGTGGAATGTTCTGTGCAGCCTTGGGAGCCAAAGTAAATTACGCTTCTTCAAAGAGTATCTAGATACTAATGTACAAAATCGCGTCATTTAGGTTACCTTGTTGGCAGTGACAAACATAATATCGCCAAATGCACTGTAGGAAAACTTAAGGGGTATGTCCTTAGATTATCTTATCTCAGTATCCGTTCCTTTGTGCACCGTGGCAACGCCCTTGCAGTCGTGAATATATTCAGAATACCGTTACTGCACAGTTGGCACATCATTAGCGTCGTGAACCAAAACAAGTTCTGGTTCAAAATCCACTTACGATCGGAATATTTCATCACATGTATTTCTGTCTGCCATTGCATTGTAAAAGTGACTTTGGTCATGTTTCAATACGTCAAGACTGAAATACGTTAGACAGAGAAATAATAACATCAATAAGCAGGAAGAAAGTTATTATTTGAAAGTGGCATCAGCTGTTGTACTTGAAAAAAGTAAAGAAATGAAAAAGGACTGAAATTGCATATACTGACCAGAGCACTTATACAAGGCAGCCCTGAAACAAATATCGTGTGAATCAGGTGATCCTTCTTTGTTCCAATCTTGTGGTACAAGGCGTAAGTATTTTGCTCTTATTGGTGGATTTAGAATTTGCCTTTTTACAGTATCTCGATCAGTGTTTGCCTCTAATTTTCCCTGTTGAAATATAATGCATCATGTGCTATTTAATAATTTAACGATATTTCAATAACACATTAATAATATATAATTGAAATTGAATTATAGGTGAAGTGTTTGTTTAGTTTTTAATACGAGCAGATTACTTCACACGAATCCAGTGTTGCTCACCTTAATACGAAGTGCCCTTGGATAATGTAATGGAAATATAGACAAGACTAAGCTGCGACATAAACAAGATGCAGACTAAACTTAAATGTATTGTAAGTAGGAAGAACCATACGAGATCATGCCAAAATGTGCCATGAAGAGCTGAAGAGCTAATAATCCAAGAGCATGACACTAACCAAAGAAATAAGTCACGCTACGGGACAAAATAAACCGGTATTTTTAATGGGTGGAGCTTCCATAGGCTCTCCAGGAATTGCTTAGGGAGGCTTTATACATGATTACACTTATTTTCATGTTGAGGCTCAGTTGGCAAGGATATCTTTGCAGTAAAGACTGAAAATGGAAGATGACGTTATCTTATAACAAAAAACTGTGAAGTCTAGGTTGTGTACGATGTTAGTAGGAGACTGGTCCACGAGGAGTACGATGGGAAGGGCTACAAGTACCTGAAAAATATTGTTTAGGATTCTGGACTACATAATTCTGGACTTGTCATGTAATCTCAGGTGTCCAGAAATTTTTAACAACCGATGGCACGGATTGCCACTTCTGTCTGCATTAGTAGTCTGTAATGAGACCAACCTTGGTTGACTGAGACTTCGACGTATGCAAATCTCCAGATAGCAGCTAGGTGTGAGTGTGCATTGTATGGAAATATCACACTTTTTATTCCATTCTCAGTGCTACGAGTATTGGCAACTAAAATACGCTGAAAGGCAGACATATCTGACAGCCCTGCAGGACAGACAAGAAGTTCGTTCGTAAAATAACTGTCCGTGTATTCTTTCAGAATATAGCCGATACATGTGCACCGAATTAAATTTACTTCTAGTAAAACTCTTCTCCAATGGGCCGGGGAAAAAAAAAATTCTGATGAACGAAAAATATCTTATAGCTAAATATTATTTTTCTGCCCTGTTTGAAACTTTTAACAGGATGTTTTTTATCATCAATGACCCAGTCAATAGCTCTAATTAGAACAAAAATTGTAGGTAACTAAAATTTATACTCCGTGGCAAGCTTTTCCTTAAGCATAAGTGGCCGTAGCTTGAGACATGTACCCTCATTTGTTGTCAGGGAAACTGAGGAACTCCATAAGCTGTTCAGGTAATTTAGATTTCACTTAACTTGAGTGAAACATTCTATAAAGGGGACATTGCTACTAAGACAACTACAAACTACTGCACGAATAATGTTCGCTTTATGGAGATTCCAAAGAAATTAGATTCATCTTTGTCCCCTTTGAGACACTTTTAATCTTTCTTGATCAACATTTTAACTTCACAGATTGAAAACCAGGATAAGTACAAGATGAAGAGAACAGAATCAAAATATTGGTACAAATAATTAACGCGTGACAAATGTACGAACTGAAATGTCGAGTCATGTCCAAAGCAAAAGAAGAATGAAAGTAATTTTAGCTGCACGAGATGTTTATCTTAAATTTCATTCTCGTTCTAAAAAGCCAAGTTTCACTTGGAGACAGCAAACGAGGTCTCGCTTACCTTATTTTTGTAGAAAAACCATGCTTTTTCGTCATTACTATATTGGACGGTATAAGACTTCATCCAGTTGTCTGATCCATGGCTTCCTTGTGTTGCAATCATTGATATCAGTTCAGGATTATCAAGGCTAAACTGTAAAAACTGATTTTTGTCGTCTTGTAGTGAAAAATGATGCTCAGCACACCAGGATCCTGAAATGATAACAATTGATATTACATAAATTTTGCTCATAAATATATTAACAAATGCTTTAAAATATAACTCATGTATAAATCATTCATCTCATACTGAACACATAGATCTAAATCTAAAGTAGAAAATTTAAAGCAATTCGCTTAAGTTAATATGACGACCTTTTGAGATAGTTGTGCTGTGTTTAAAGCAAGCAAAAAGTAAGGCCTATACTATGGGAGCTTACTTGGACATTTTTTGCAGAGAGCTATAGGTTTTTGGTGGGTCCTCAATTTACAATTGTCCTGTTTTGGTGGATTAAAATTTTATTTAATATATAATGGCTTAATAGACTACAAAACGTTATTGAAAATTTAAAAATTGTCTGCCTAAGTAATTTGTTTAAAGGGTTTAGTTTCAGGATTTTACAATGGTGATCAGTTATTGTAAAGGGTCATGTTACAAGGTCATAATACTATATTATGAATACTATGATGGTTACACTTCCAGTTTAATATTTTAAGAAGGCAAAGCAAAAATTCTCAAAGCTTATTTGCAAGCATGTCTAGTGAAGCAAGTTTTTAATATACTAAAGAAATATCTAAGAATTTAGTTATTCTTAAGAAAATGACGCGGACGCAGTAGTGAGTCCGTTTTATCGAAAAAGTACACGACAATATTTTTGCAGAGAATATATGATTCGGACAAACATGCCTTTGCATAGAAATGAGTAAGATATATAAAAATCATATGTTTTCAGGAAACTTGACCTTACTATAAAAGTTTTTTATCATTTTATACCGTGAGATATGGGCCTGCTCAAAGATACAATAGATTACATTTTTGGTGACACAAATCTCAACAAAGGGTAAATAGCAGTGGTGATATTTCACTTAAAAAAAGAAATATGAACTTTACCTGCATTATCTACGTTATTAAGTCTTCCATTATTTGGGGCATGCATCTTTATAATCGCATCATCATCTATATCTCTGCTGTAAGTGGAAGAAGCAATGTATTGGTTATCTCTGAGATGCAGCTCGTCATATCCATTTGTACAGCCTGTAAGGAAGAAAATGATACTTATTTTTAAAATATTACAGTTTAAGAGTAGATGAAACTTAGTGACATTACTAAAGTAAATAGCATTTGGATTTTAAGGTTGTCAGTAGTTGATTCATAAACAAGAAAGCGAACCAATAAAATTAACAAAAGATTACAGAATATGAAGCATTTACATAAGTGCAGTGAGGAGAAGTCGCCTGTTACAACTACTGTACTTTGCAAAATCAACAATTTTTGAATATGTGATTTGCATGCATAAAATCTGTATACAGGTATTAAATCAAAAGCGAAATTCTCATGAATTCCATATTAGATATATCTCAATGTTTTTACACCAGAAATTGAACGTTCACAGTAGTTATTTGCACATACATTCGCTAGTACATTTCCATTTATTTATGAATTCGGAATTCATTACGCAATTTAGACAATTTACTGGTCGTTGTAAAAGAAACTATGTTTGATATGTCTTAGTACACTCATTACTACTTCATATTTTAAACCAAACACACGGTATTAAGACGACTACTCTTTTAAGTTGGATACATAACAGGAATTATCGTCATGCAATGTATGCTACAATAAGTTGGCCACAATGCTTTATTACCCTGTTTATGTATTTTAATACTTACCGTTATGAGTCAATGAAGATTTGTCAAAGTACTACCAGTAAAGAACGGAAATAGCCATTTTTAAATCGCGTCAATAACTCCTCTTGACGAAGTTTTGATATTTCGTTTCCACTCTGCTGTGTCCTAACGTAAGTACATTTTGTTCTTTAGTACTGAGATTTAATAGTTGTCTTTATTTATCTACAGAGGAGATGCTACGAAATATACTCAAATTTTGTAATTCCATAGAAATGAAATATAATAGGAAATTTTCATAAATTAGTGTTGGAAAGAGGAAAAAGTTGCAAATAGCTCCTTCGTCAAAAAGTTAACAATGCAATCTTCTCTAAAGATAGTATTAAATTGCTGCGACTTCTGAAAAGCACTAAATTTTTGCTGCATCAAAACAAAATTGAGCATAGGGATAGACAAGTTTTAAGTCTCGTCTTAAAGCTGTACAGGCAACGTAGCAGAGATGAGAGTTTGAAGCCTAAACGTTGCATAAAATAAGATAGGCTATCACTTCCAACGACAAGAGTTTTCAGACATGCAAGATTAGGGAAAAGAACGTGTGTGATTGTGTGTGCGCGCGTTGATTTATGATAAATTATCCTATCCCACTATATATTTTTCAATCTTTAAATGATTAGCTTTTGCAAAAATAGTTACTGACTGCAAATGAATTTGACAATGCGCAACTTTTAGGCTAAACATCCTACATTTACATGCCTATTTGATTGCCATCTTTATCACTGCACTTAGCATTGTACTTTATATATTAGTATTGTCTTTGTACGACCATTTCTATTGTTTCATAAGGTCATACTTTGGCACTGAAAGCATAGATGATCATATTCCTGGACAGACTTACCTGGTAGTCTGTCGTCTGATTTTTGAATTTCCTCAATGACGTTTTGAATAACTTGAATGTTTTGATTAGAGCCTATGGATTAAATAGAATGCATTATATTTTGTAGGCTTTCATCTTGACCATTTGTTCTGGTTGCCTCCATGTAAACATGGCGTATAAAATATGCTTTGTATTGGTGATGCATGTAGACTTGAACCTTATTTCAAGTATGCAGGATGAAATGACTGTAACGATTGACAACTTTTGATTGATGTTGGCAATTTCCCTTTTCATCAATGTCCCTGCCACACTGCTTAAATTAAGTCGTCTTCTTTAGCGCAGCCGGATGGAATGCATGTTTATGTATTTGTATGCAAAGTGGTTGAAAGTGATATCAGTGATAACTTTTAAGTGCAGATTTAATGAAGTTGATTTAAGCTGAGAGAAACATGAATAATAAGTCATAAAAGCTTTCCAATTTTGCAGTTTTTTGAAAGTGGTATTAAGTGTTTATGTTGCAAGTAAAAAAAATCAGAATGATATGCCAGAAAAGATACAAATGGCATTTATGGAGTAGACTGGAATGGAATAGGTTAAATAACATGCAAGCAATTGCTTTTTTTGATATCCATCAACATCAGGGTGGTAATAGGTAGGTATGTTTAGAAAAACTGGAGAGGGGGAGAATGTAATCAACAAATTCCCTCGTCGAAGACAATTTGAAAGCAATCAAGCTCTGTGGCAAGGGAAATCTTCAATTTGCCCAGTAGATATCAAAGATAAGATAAGACAAACTAAAACATAAGAAATTAAATAAGCTAAACTAATCATATAATAGAATAATATAAAGATAAGCAAATTAAGTAGATTGGAAAAAGGGAAATTTGATAAAATGTAGTGTATCAATTTATCATATAATCATTGTAAGAAATGCATCATATACGCATTGTTATGTCTCTCGTTACTGTCTATTACTTTCCAAATATTCTTTTATATCAGAAACAACCAAAAGGATTTTATTTACAATACAACGCCACAAGCACTGAAAAATTAATTTAATGTAAAAGCTAGATTTGTTACAACAGAAGTCATATAATGCTTGTATGACTAAACTTTATTGTGATTGTCCTGACCTTTGCAACAGCTATAGATATAAATCTGCTTTACTTCATAATGACATATTCTCATACACGTGCTTTCCTTACAACTGATCGAGATGACAGTTCTCTGTGATGTGTTCTCGAATCCAAAAAAAACAACACCGTTACTTTACAATCATTACTCTAAAAGACAAACATCTAGCGTTTTGGTCTGCCAGTCCTTGTCTGATAAATGTTTAGGAACATTTTAAATTACTACCAAACAAACAAGTATTCACCGGCTTACAAGACTAAAAACAGTTGTGAGTGGAGTGACGTAAGGATTGTAACAAAACGTTTTTGCATTAAACTTGATTTATTCAACTCAGTTAAAATCAGATAATAAGAATGTTCTCGTATGGGCAGCATCTACAGTTAAAAATTGACAAAGAAATAATGTCGATTTCCAGGAAATGTTTCAAAATACCGGTATAATGATAATTTACTTTTTACTCTCAATTTGATAACATCCTTTTTTCCTCTTTTCTGGGAAGTGATCACAGTTGCTTTTACATTTCAATGATAATACTGGTCACCTCGCGAAGCGTTTTAATCACTTGAACCTTTCAGCATTTTCACTAAAATGCCCACAGAGGATTTAACTTAGTCGATGTAAAAGTTGGGTATAGCGTGCAGCAGATGCATATCCAATTACATTTTCAACCCCTATCTTTTATTGAAAGAAAAAAATTGAAGATTCTTGACCTGTGACTTAAACCGGACACCTCTTGCTTACCATGTTGAGTTTCTACCCATTAATAGAAACCTTCATTGACTGGATGGTGGCACGCCCACTAAGGTTGACTTCGCTAAACTTACATAGCAGCAATGCGGCAACTAGCCTACCTTGGTTGCTATACATTTGCGTCGCAGTTGTGCTGTCGTTCGCTACATTTTCCTTAAAGCTTGAAACGGCAAACGCTGTTAAGCAGAATAAAAGCAACAATTTAAGAAAATCTGTTAATTACGAGTTGATGCTGAAAGAGCAAAAAGAGACAATTACCATAAAATGTAATAGAACATCTCCCATCGCAGCCTATTTCCAAACTAGCTATGTCTAAGCGGTGCATCATAGTCAAAATGTACTCTGTTTGTTGTTCAAATATATTAAGATTGTTTAAATATAAGCTTCGTGAAAGCTTCTGGTCTATTATGAGGCATGAAAAATGATTGCATTTCAGTTTAATGGCAGATTGTATAGCATAATTTCAAAGAATTTGTATTAAAAAATAATAATTGCAAACTTAGAAAAGTACTATGCAATACAGAAATACTTGAAATCGAAGGCCTTGATTAGTTACTTTTAGCTCTAAGGTTTTTCATTTCTTTCTATCTTCAAATGATGTATGCTCATAAGGTTATTACTATTATCTGATCTCGATACGTTCAATCTGAAAGCATCTGAGAAGTAAACTGCAAAACTCTTTTCCTCTCTGCATGTTCAAAATTTTAGATTACGACGAAAATATGCTCTGAAAACAAAGTCAGCCACAAATTTTCTCTTAAATTGAAGCATTGTTATTTTGTATATTTTTAAGATTTAAATGTTGTAGGTAACTATTGGACAACTTGAAATCTACGCATTGCTGAAAAATAGCTTATAAAAAACATTTGAGTCCACTAGTTTAATGGCGAGTTTGACTTTCAATTTAATGAAATAATATACATGGATAAGTACATACAACGCAGTCATGTATATCTGGTTGATTCACGAATACATGATACATGCCACCTGCATTGACTGATACAAGTTCAGTGATTTAGAGACTGAAACTCAATCATAAATACTCACTGATCGATTTTGTTAAACATTCATCTCTCGTGGATTTGAAAATACTTCTATAAACCTTATCAAGATTTCAGTTACTGTATATGTACGTGAAACATACAAGAAACGTGATCCCGTTTTGGCAATTATTAAATGATTTGACGTGAACTAAAATCCAGATGAAAGGTTACACAAGCTTGACATTTAAATTTTTGATGAACAAAAATCTACAAATCACATTACATAGATTATAATGCTTGTTCATTCTTTGACAAATAGCGTTTCTTTGTGTGTACTCCCTCACGATCTTTACGTTCAGAAAGGGAAAAAACAACTCTTCAGCCAAACAATATTGCTAAAAATGTGAAATCTTAAGGCACACAATATAAATTGCATTGTTGTCTTTGCGGGAGCACTCATAAAATTTGAACAATCTTTTTCTGCTACAAAACTTGAAAATCGCCCTGAAAATTTGCGGCATTGCGCTAAAAACATACTTGAAAGCTTTTCGTCTGACACTCTTCAGAGTATGAATCGTCAAAAAGGCAAGTGTAGATATATGGCAACCTATTTATACGAAACATGTATGTTTGCTCGTCCTTCTAAAATGTATAAGGACGAGAATTTTCGGATAATTGCCACAGTTTTTATTCCACACACTTTTTATCTTATTGCATTGGAGTCTGTCCACATTAAAACAAGAAAACCAGTACTCTGTAGGCAGAAAGAGTTCGGTTTTTCACATGGACTCTTCCAATAATGTTTTCTTTCTTTGTTTCCTTTCTTGTCTAGGATTGGTTAGTTTTGCTACATGTTTCGTATAAATAGGTTGCCATATCCATATACTTTCCTTCCTAACGATTCATACTCTGAAGAGTGTCAGACGAAAAAAGCTTTTAAGTATGTTTTTAGTCCAGCGTCCCAAATTTTCAAGGCGATACTCATGAAATCTGATATTCAAAGTGGGGTAGTAACAAAAGTATAGGGTTTTCTTCTAAGAGCGTCACAAATTTAATCATTTTTATTTCAGGTTTTCTTATTAGCCTTCGCACGTAAACTGAATTCTTTAGTGCTAAAATTCTGGTTACTTGCAAACTTGATAATAATGAGATAAAAATAACTGTAGATAGTAGATAGCTTAGAATGGATGGCTCTCTACTTACTGCGTTCTTATTGCTTGATAAATAATTTGAAATACGATTTGGTTTTGCCTGACGTAAGAGAACGATTTGTCTTCTTGACCTTGTGCTGAAAGAACTCACCATACAAAATACTATAGAATACAGATTTCGTTACCAAAATAGAAATGGTTCCGCTCCATGTTTTAATTTAATTACTTTTTAGAACATAGAGAATAAGTTGCCTAAAACGTTAAAGTAGAAAATGTGCTGATTGTGAACAAGTAGAATTTTACTCCTGTCTATTATCACATTTGATATCCATCAAAAGAGACTACCCAGGACAAAATAAACTTTTATCTTTGTAACATTTTACTTGTAGTATTACTTTGGTAAAGTACTTCTCAAACAACTCTTTCTTACCGATGCATGCTCCCATGTCACACGGTTTATTTTCCACTCGTGATCCGGTGCAGTCCGCCCCGTTATTTTCCGGTTTCGGGTTAGTGCATGTGCGAATTCGTACCTTTGTTCCGTAGCCACACGTCACAGTGCAAGGACTAAACTCAGACCACTGACTCCATGCACCATTAACTTGAAAGAAAGCACAGAAATATTGTTTATTGTTTTTTCCTTTATAATACTGGTGGTCGAACAATATAGAAGAGATAAAAGTAGATGCTTTTAAGCCTAAATATGAAATAACTTGGCTTGTAAGCTTGTACAAGTGCAATTAGAGTCTTCTATTGGCAAGTAATATTAGTTTAAACCTAACAGAAATGCACTCGGGGAGATTTTGCGTCTTACATGTCTGATGACATTGTATTATCAAGAAGAAGACTTTCCTAGTTAACAGTTCGAATTTCCAAGTTACAACTGTACATAACAAGAAGGGGTAAATGATGTAATAGGCATTTTACAAAATGACTTCTTATCTTGTTTTTTGCTAAATGATCGATTTCTTCTTGGTTTGATGAATCAGATAGCGATGGTAGCTGTCGCATCGCTTCTTTATATAGTTTGACTAGCCATCAAAGCTATTTCTTTCTAAGCATTAACAAACAGCTCTACCAATGTCAAAGTTGCCTTCCTTTTGTTAGCTGTATGTCTCAAAGTGCATTCTTATAAAGTGTTTGATCCTGCGTATCATTAGGCAATGCGTGTACGAGCTTAAGATGAAAAAGGCACCAATGAACAGTATAACTGAACGTATTATGCCATAGTTGACTATCATCATTAGTGTAATAATTTTTGTTAGAAGATGATAAACTAAATATACGTTATGGACAAGCTTTCGCAGTAAACAAAATATACTGACAGCTCCAAATTGTCTCAGCTCGCCAATTCATTAAAATTAGTGTCTTTAAACAAGAAATTAGTTGCAAAGTAAAAGTCAGAGTTTCAGTCTTTATCCAAAGTTTTTTTATTTGTGTGTAATTACCTTCGCCAAGGAGGTATTGCTGTCGGTGACATTTGTTTACTTTTTTGTCTGTCTGTCAGCAGGATTGCGCAAAAATACTGGACGGATCCTCGTGAAAAAGTATCAGATAATAAGTCTTTATCCAAGTGAGATCTCATTAAATTTTGGGATTGATCCGGTCACTGCCTGGATACGGTGCCGTTTGTTTGTTTGTCTGTCAGCAAGATTACGCAAAAAACTACCAGACGGAACCTCATGAAATATATCAGACGATCACTCTTCATCCAAGTGAAATCCCATTACATTTTGGGATTGATTCGGATCATGAAACAGTATCACATGACCAGTATTTATCTAAGTAAGATCCCATTAAATTTTGGGATTGATCCGGGTTACTGTCTGGAAACGGTGGTGTTTGTTTGTCTGTTTGTCTTTTTGTCAGCAGGATTACAAAAAAACTACTAGACGGATCCTCAAGTAACAGTATAGGGTGATAAGTATTTATCCAAGTAAAATCTCATTAAATTTTGGGATTGATCTGGGCCACCTCCTGGATACAAAAAAATTCCCAAAAGTGACAAAATTCCTATCTCGCATCACTGGCTGTCTTTCAAAAAATCATTTCTCTGTCGATGTTTGACTTACTAGAAAGTGGCTTTGTAGGACAATAGATGTTATTTTACAACGCCTGACAAAGAAAACATAACCTAAGATGTAAAGCTACTTTGTTTTTGAGTGTGACCCGGTCTTTTCTGTGACCCTTTCAACTTTGGCAAAGGTTTAGCAGTCCCTGCCTGTCTTATTTTTCTGATTTAAACTTCTACTTTGCAAGCTCTCGTCATCACATAAACAACACCCAAAATTGGTCTCTGAAAGTATAACAATAGAGAATTGTTTGCGTATTGAGATTGATTTAAAGAACAGACAACGGAGAGTCTGTGTCTTTATAATTGAAATAGGTATGCAAATTTTATTCTGGTTCCTTAATTAAGAAAAACCTTATCAAGTATTAAGGAGATTTACGTCGGCCCACTACATTGGTTGTAGTAAATATGCATTTTACAACATACATAATAAATAAATGAAAATTGTTTCACAAGTCCTCGGGACAATATGAATAAATGTTGTAAAGCAAGGAAGACACATGAAAGTGGTTCCTTACTGACCTTAATATGCTCTTTGGCTAAGATGCGGTTAACAGATAATGTACAACTGCTGTCAACATGGAAATCATTGAATTTTTTTTTGAAATTTTGAGAATAATGTCAAGGAAAATAGGTTTCAAAACAAAATATCTGTGTCATGGTAAAGATATCATTGAAGTAGCTGCTATGATGATGTCACGTGCACAAATCTATCTTACGTCATACTAGAAAGGATTGCTAAGTCATTCGTTACTTTTGATCAAGTAAACTTCAATTTATTACACAACAGAACGAAACTAGGTGTTACCAACGCATGCGGCTTTACTGACAGACTCCACTTTTCGTTGCAATTCTCGATAACCATCGGCAATGAAAACATGCGAACTCGTTGGCTCAGAGGCAATGATTTTCATTTCCTCTTTCATTGTCTGCATCTCGTCTGGAGTAACACTGTCAGGTTCGATCCCAACACAAAATATTGCCACGCCTATGAAGGAAAGAACCATGTCATTTATCGCAATAGAAAAATTTCAAGAGGCCAAAAATATTTTAGAATAAACAGAGCAATTCCTTAAATCAATCTGTCAAAAGGAAATGTTTCTAATTGATCGCTTTCACAATGAACCTTCTTCCGTAGCCCCTTTCACCATTAACCGTGACCAAAAGAAATTTTACCTTTAATCGCAGTCTTAAACCTTTAGCTTTCCTTGTATTGCTGTGACACGTTTAATGAGCATTAAGAAATTATTTTAATCAAGACTACTTAAAGCAAGTCACTTGATAGCAACATATTATCATATTAATCATAAGATAACCATGTCTTCAGAATAAAATTATCAAAAAAAAATTTGATAACAAGACTTAGTGCTGTGTGGAAATCTTCAAATTTCAGTGCAACTGGCAAAGCTTTGCAAAAAAAGAGCAATGTGGTTGATTGTAGCTAATATGTTATAAGGCAACAATCTATCAATGAATTGATGACCTAGAATGCAAGAGAATGGTCTTTATTCTCCAAACTAGCATTAAATTTAGTTTTCATCTTGCTTCTAAGAATTTATCCGTACGAATAAAGCTCTGCAAATTTTGAAGGTGCATTTTCAATTCATAAGCTATGTTCACAGCTTATAACTTAAGTTTGACTTAACTTAAAGTTTAAGTTTATAGAATTGCCAACGCTCATTTCACCATGTTTGAACTAAGCTTGTTTTTACTTAGGCATGGCAGCATCACACTTCATTAATTGTTACTGTTAACTGATGGCATATGTACGCCCTACTTATACCAAAATATGGCCATGATTAGCAATGAGAAACACCTTGAATTTGGAAGTATACTTCTTGATATGTAGAAGGGTTTGAACGCCTTAACAAGATGTTCGCTGCAATCTAACTCGCAAGGCCTAAAAAAGCTGAGCTCAAAGCCAAAGAAAGTTCAGGCAAGGTTTGGATTGGGAGAGTAAACGAAACGATCAAGAAAAACAACATCATCTGCTTAAGACGTTACGCCTTGCTAATGACCGTCATTTACACCTCCCCACAACACCTACTGGGTAGACTTTGAATGAACAAAGTAACATTAAACAAAAGCTTTGATGGAAAGTTGACAAGTGTACAATGATATTGCATTGTATCTACTAAGATGCGTCATAAAAACTGCAAGAACACCTTTCCTGGTGACAAAATTGTTACCATTCCCAAAAAAATCTATCTTGCTTCTTCCTATTAACAAATACTCTATCAATTATTAAAGACGTAACTCTTTGACAATACTTGTCAATGCAGTCTTAGATAATTGATTAATAATGGTTTAATGTATTCATGAAATATGCAAAAGATCTCATTAGCAAATATCACTTACCTTCACTTTTAAGAGAGTCTGCCGGTCCCTGAACTAGATCTTTTCCTTCGACAAACTTATTTTTGTTTATCTCAAGAGAATTTGTGGGACCATCAGTAACTAAAATTAGAACTTGGCTTGCTTTTCTATTTTCTACAGTGTGCAGCAGTTCAAAGGCTTTCTCCAAAGCTACATCTGTCCGAGTTCCACCAGTTTTATAAAATATATCATCGATGGCACTGTTTCTAGCATTTTCATCATAAAATTGTGTGAGTTGTAAAGCAACTTCTGCCTCTGAGGCATAACGAATAATTCCAAGCTTTGTAGCTGCTAGGGTAAACTTGCTTGAAATTTCTTTTACAAAATTTAATATAAGGCTCCAGTGTTGAAACTTAACGCTTTCGGAACTATCCAGAAGAAATAGCAGATTTACAGCTTTAGAGCACATAGTTCCATTCCCTGTTGAAAAATGATATTATCAACATCAATAATCGATAATCGAATTATGGGTACATAACTTGAGTAAATAACTATATCCAGCTAAGGGAAGGCTTCTAGAGAAACAAAGTTCAAAAATTGAGGTATGAATTTGACAAGCTTAGAACACATTGTACGCATGGAGTAAAATCTTTCATTTTTATTCGACTTATAGTTATTTGTATCCTTGTTTGCCGTAACTATAAGTCAAGTAAGACATCAGATTTTGTTGTATTTGTCATGTAACAGACCACTACGTACTCTGTGGACATGGAAAAGTTATATCTATGTTTAGTTTGTAGTCTAGTGCATAACGCAATGGAATTGCAAGCATCAATCTCTATTTGTTATAGGTAAGATGTACTGGCTGTGGAGAGAGGAATTGGTCAAACAAAGTCAAAGAATTTCACTTCTCTCACCTGTGGCTGGTTAGCTCAGCTAGTCTAGTATCTGTAGTGTTAGCAGAAAGGCTACTGCTTGAGTCACATTCGAGTAAGTGTAACGTTATGCTTTCTTTTGTTAACTACGTTGTTATTTCAAAATATATAGTAAGGTCTTAATGACCGTCATTGCAGTACCTGATGTTTGTATCTCTAGGGTATTGTTCTGTGTTGCATTTTTGTACTTCCCTATTGGAGTAGGACTAGCTTTGGTAGGTGTAGCGATATCTTCATCTACATCCTCTTCACTCAACCCCGGTGTCGTTGTTAATGGACGAAGAGTCGTCTTATTCCACTGCCTTTTATCATTTACAGTGTTATTTGACGTATGGTTGAAGTCTCTTTTCAATGTTGACAGGTGAATTTCAGGGAAAAGTATGGTTCCCGCAGCAATGGTGCCGTTGTCATCAGGCTTGAAGTCACGTCCCGTAATATTTTGTAAGACTACAGCTGGATACAGAAACAAACAATACGTCGCAGGTGATAACAAAAATTTATACCTCGTACCTAACTAGGAACAAATTTAATTTAAATATGAAATATGATTTATCTATTGAATTGGTAGAAGATATTGTTCGTGTAATTGTACATTATGAAATTCAAATCCAATATTCGAACATATTGCAAATCACTCTTGTATTTTCGATTAATACATATTAGCAACAAAGTAGCATTGGAAAAAAGCTTATCTTAAGTTCTTCACCATACTGTACTTTAGATATTATGAGACTAAAGCCTTTTCTAGATCTATTCAAGAAACTGTATGTCATAGACAACACGTGACCAAGGATTAAAATTTATGACCTTGCATATAAGGAAATTAGCTGAAATCTACTTCCATACATATCAAATAGAGTACGATAAAGGTCGTATACAATCATTTTAGGTAGCAGGCATCATGAAGTGTGATGAAAGACAAAGGTTACAGTCAATTACACATAATTTATTAGCCATACCTATGCAGTAACTCAGCCCGCTTCCATCCACCCCAAAGCAAATGCAGCCATTTTATTCCGTGGAAAAATAACTTTGTACAAAGATGCAACAATGGTATCATATATATTCTGCTAAGACATTTAGCATATATTAGTACATACAACATCATTTTTACCTGATGCTGTTAGATTCAGCTGTGTATATTTGTCTATCTAATACCGATTTATTGTATTTAAGAAATTTGTGAGTTGTAGATTGCATAGAGTAACCTTTTGTATACAAAGGTGCACGTATAGTAAAGTGATGAAGCAAGCTTAAGAATGCCATATTGTCGGTATCATGGAATAATAACGAGCAAAACGTCATTTAGATAAACAGCATCTCTTGTTTTCCTATTATTTGTGAGGCACGAGTTTGCTTTTTCTCCAGTATCTATCTTGTTTACCATGATGCCTTACCAAATTTCCTGTCAAACTATTAAACTAGAATTGATAAAGCTCTACAAACAAATCCAGCCTTAAGCCTTTAGATCTATGAAAATAGGTTGTAAACATTTATAAAGTTTAAAATTTGCTAAGATATGTAGACATTTATCACAATAATAAAGTCACCATGCACCTCAGTTAACTTAAAATGCATTCGAAATATGCAAAGCGCAATGTTTACTCGCGACCAGTAGCAACCAGTGATTTCTTTTGTAAGGCATGGTACTCGCATTATCTTGCATGATATACACATCATAAAATAAATGTCAAATAGAATAGAGTTTGACAATATTCATTATAAACGTGTGAAATACAAAAACCGGAGTATAGTTGCTACATAAATAATCTGTTTTGGTACTTCAGACAAGGGCAGGTAGCTCCGACTGTTTGCTCTGTAGAGCTCTCATCCAACCCTCGCGCAACAAGCGAAGCAAAAAATAATACCTTTAATGTTGTCCTCTTGTTGTTGTACTTTGTCTCCTAAAACTCTGAGATACATTAAGATCATTTGAAAGGCAGCAGAGAGCAAAATTCCATTAAATATATAAGATTTGACCATTTTGATTGCATTTTCTTATTAGTTTTACAGAATCTTCCGACCAATCCGCAGTGACCTCAACAAACTGGTAAAATGAACGAAGCGCTTAACCAACCAAATCATGCGTAGAAGCATAAGTCAATAGTCTGCACATGGTCCAAACGTTTTCGTACAGCATGAGTCTCGAGTTACAGTTACTATGTCGTTTGCCAGGCAACTGTCCTAACTGACACTTCAAGACACTGTAACTAGAGCCTAAGAGAAATTGGATAGTACTGTAACCATATCATAAATATATCATGAATAATCACTGAGTCCTTTAACACAATACGTATTAACAACCGCCAATATAGAATGGACCATGGAGAATACAAATAAGCAAATCAGCCTGAAATACGATTTGTTGAAATATTTCAGGTGCAGGAGCGGTTAAATTACTTTGTTTCAACAACTATAATACAAAGCAATTGCTAGTGTAGTCATTTAGGGATTAACAGGATTAGTATCCTACCTAACTTTAATATGATTTTTTATATATTTGTGTTTGTAGTAAGAGCGACACTTATTAGAGAGCAAGTCCGTTTACTGATACATTTGTAAAAATCTAACTACTAATGTCATCATCACATACGTTTTATCATCTTAATTTGTACAAGCCGCATGAGACCACCGATCGGTTGCTATAGTTACTTTATGCACTCTGCTGTACTTGAAGTTGACTTGCACAAAAATTGACATACATGCTTCCTATTTTCTTTGCCTTATCTTCGGTACACTATCTCTTACTATCCTACTTTCCGCCATATTTTGTTACGTTGACAGTATCTATAGCTAAACTTTTCTTCCTTTTATTGAACCCACATTTGTCATGCGTCTATTCTAGAACCTTTTGCATCCTCTAATCCTCAATACCAAAACATTCTACAAATTCAGGACTGAAAGCAATTATTGCTTTAGAGAAACTTGATGGTAACTGATAGTATATAGTTTTAGGCGCACTTAGCTGAAATTTCTGCTTAGATCATGTGAACTTGTAAGAATATCTACGCAATAATTCGTAAACGTATATCCACACGTATGAAGGATTGTTTTGTTGCCGGCTGGCTCTCTTACTCTTGAGTAATCAGTAATCTCCCATTGATTGTTCAATATTTTTAATGTCTCTATATTGATTGATTGAATTATTAAGTGATTAAGTGGGTAATTCATTAATTACTTTATTAATTGATGGAATGATGGATAGATTTAGCAATTAGCGTATTAGCATTTTTACGATTACTTCATGAGTTTGTGTATTTCAGTGGTAGCTGGGATAACAAAACTTTAAGTCATTGCAATGTTATCTCTGCCAAACACAAGCAATGATTATCGTCCTAAAAGAGTACTCTAGTCCATTTACGATTTTAAGATGCAACTTTTAGCTCCCTGTCTTGATAAATTGGAAGATTTCTGGTGGAATGTTCCTATCATTGCATGGCTCCATGTTTCAAGATTTTCATGGTGTAAGAATTGGATGTTTCTATTATTGGAAAGAACATGGTTGTTCTTTGCCTTTATACATAATTAATCTTTGGTTAACATTTTTGTTGAATAATTGCTTCGTTGGAAATTGACAGATAAATACTGAAATAGTAATAGTGACAATGTGATCACTCTTATTGCAGAAAAACAGATTCTTCTTTACATGGTCAATAAGGGATTGGAAATTTCCATTTGTCTTGCATACGTGTCCTGATTCCTTTTGACTATGAGCTAATTTCTCCTCATTCCGTTTGACACCATGTCTGTAGGTGGAATCTAAAAATTTCTGTTGCTGTGTGCTGGAAAACATGATAAAATAAACATCCCATTCTGTTAAATTGCGCTTGCTTTTAGTGTGATTCAAAGAAGAAATTAATACACATTTAAGATTAAGTTAAAGGCAGGTGTGCGGATAAGTGCCATACAACATGTATCTCGGAAAACCGTCTATTTACAAATTCGTATCTTGACGGCTTGATCTCTTGCCCAAATTGACCAGTCGATCTGAAAGATGTTTTGTTAGGATTAAAGAACAACTAGCAATCCAATTTTCGTATTTTGTTGTGATGTTTATATGCATTATTATTTTGTTGTGATGTTTATATGCATTAGTATTTTGTGCTGATGTTTACATGCATTAGTATTTTCCTATTAATACAGATCTGTGTTATATCTTTCTGGATGCTATTTGGTGCACAATTCCCAGAAATACTTTTCCATTCAATACTCCTTCCTCTTATAATGAGCAGTGAAGCAAGGCTACAATAAACTTCTTTTAGCTGCTAGGAACGGTAGTTGCGAGGTAAATAATTAGATTTTTTTCGATGACAGATAATAAAGTTAATACAATACTGTCATTATTTATTCTCTCTCTCTAAGCTACGAGTTAAAGAAGTAAAAACTTCACTTTTCGAATCAAACGAAGTTTTGCTTGGCACCTGACACCAAGGAAAAGTAAATCCAGCACCTGCTCCTATACAAAAAGTCAAAGAAGTGTAATAAGCGATGAACATGTGAACCTGCCCAGTGAACAAAGTCTAGACAAATCAGGCATTTAGTTCCTGTTCAACGACTGTAGTGAGTTGAGCAGATTATCATAACATTCCTCTCTGATTAAGACATGCCACATTTAACAATTTGCTAGGAAGAAGAGCTTGGATAATCTCAATTAAACTTTGGTTTCACCAAAAAGGATTTTAAACATGAAAATTATGGAGGAAAAGGCCTACGTAATCTTCTATGTGATACAAGTATTCTTGACGTCTTACAGTATTGGTAAGGAACGAGTTGACTTTAATTTCTATTCCCTCGTAACTATTTTTACGTCTCATGGCAAAGGCTTGAATAGGTTGGTTTATCAGTTTGAAATATATGTTTACCACAATATAGATTTTGTGATATAAATGTTATCGATAACGTATATTTTGAACCGACAGTTGACGACTGAAGCCTATTGGGAAAAGTATCTCCTTTGCTACTCTTCAGAAATGCCATAGTGGCTTAGGTCGATGAATCTTCACAAAAACTGACTTACTGATTTGTAACATATAATGATGTATCATGCTTTTCTGTTGACTCTTTTTGAGCGCCAATTTGTTTCTTTTCATATATTTTGAGTTAATGGTAATAATGATAATAATAACAATAGTCAAATGCTCTACTATTGCATTTTACTTTATGAAGCTCAAGCTTTTAGAAATTAAAGAAATGGTTTTTACTAGCACAATTAGGGAACATACAATTGTCCTGCGTTTTATTTAGCACAGAAAAATATGTATTCTTTGAGAACAGAACATTCGAAAAGTTAACACCAAACGTAGAAGTAACTTTCTGGCTCGTGTTATGAAAGGATAAAACTACTTGCTAGAAGAAAGAAAAAGATTTGTATACAAGTATTTTATTTCAAGGTGCTTGAAAAAATAACATACAAATCTTAGTGTTTATGTGGCAAAATAGTAGGAGATTGACCCTCGAAATTGAAATGTGGCGCTGTTCGTACCGTAAGAGACCATCCGTTTGCGTCTCAGGCAGACCATGGTTCAAGACAATGCTGATTTTGTATTTCAATTGAATTGCAGAAATTGCTTTTTGCTTTACCTAACTACAATCCCGCCTCAAAACACTGTTGGTGTCTACTTTAAGATACTAGTTTGTCCGTTCTTCAGTCTCATTGTTTTCTTTCTGCTCTGACAGGGTTACCAATTACAGTTGCCAGGTATCCGGATGTGATGCAAACAACACCTACTGCATCTCCTGGAACCTGTCCACAAGATCTGGATGTTGTGGTCATGGTTGACGGATCAGGGAGCGTGCAAGACAGCTGGAATAAAAGCATTGACTCTGTTGAGAAGTTTTTAAGCAACTTCCAGATTGCAGATGCAAAAACCAGAGTGGGTATTATTGAGTTTAGTCAAGTTGCACATGTTGTCTCTCCATTGGATTCAGGCAACTCACTTGGAACTCTGTATCAGCTCCTCGAGAATCTGCGTCTCCACCCTCAAAACGGACAAACATTTTTAGAGAAAGGCCTTCAGAGAGCAGCAGAGCTATTTCAGGGTGCATTTCCTGGAAAAGATGTCCGAAAAGTATTAATCATTATAACAGATGGTGAAGTCAATAACGGTCAGTTTTGGATACTTAAGTCTAACTTTCTATCGATCGATCGATCTGCCTGTCGAGCTATCTATATATTGTTGAAATACATGAAATGGTAAACTGTATAAGCCATACAAGGATGTGATTGAGCAAAACTTCATCCTAACCTACATTTTTATGTTCGTTAGCATATTCTATTTGACATGTAATTGTGAAATGTACTTCAGGAATTTTTAGAGATAGATAGATAGATAGATAGATAGATAGATAGATAGATAGATAGATAGATAGATAGATAGATAGATAGATAGATAGTCATTCTTGCAAAGCAAAGTTCACAATAACTTTGCAATGATACTTTTTTCCAGGCAATTATGCTGTCCTGCAGACTGGATTAACGGCGTTGGCTCAGCAAGGAGTTACTAACTTCGTGGTAGTAACAAGAAAGGACTCCGATCTTAAAGGAATAGATACCCTTGCAAGTAAACCATCTTATTTATTCATCTTTGACCTTGATGAAAAAGTTGGATCTGGCCTATATCTGAAGCAGAGTTTGTCATCAGCTGTTTGCTTCCGTAAGTAATATTTTGTTTTTATATTATAAAATTAATACACTTTTACAGAAAGATGTTTCTAGAAATCCATTACTTTGTATGACATAATGAAGTTTTAATTTGGTTACATTTTTGAAACACAAATAACTCTGGATATATTTTCGTCATACTGATCAGTCATTTTTAAAGTCAAATTAAATCAGTCATTTTTATATTAATGGCATGTAATACTGTGATCTTTCTTGTAGAGGAAAAGACAAATGCTCAAAATCAAGGATCACAGATGGCTCCTGTTGCTTTAGCACACGATCAAAAGGCACCTGCTTTAAGTCAGCAGGAAATATTGAGTCAAAATCAATCCTTGGTACCTTCTGTAGTATATCATGAGCCTAAACAGGTTCCTCTGAAACCTCAATCCGAGCAACAATCAGCTAGGCCACAGGATCAACCAGCTTCAGTGGAAAAATACCCAACCCCACTCCTTAACCCAAACCAAAAACCATATCCACCCGCCCCCTCACCACAGCTACCACCAAGCAGCATTCCAAATGAAAAATATCCAACCCCTCTCCTAGCACCATACCCACCCCCTCCCTCACCACAGCAACCACCAAGCAGCATTCCAAATGAAAAATATCCAATCCCTCTCATACAACCAGCACGTAACGATAGCAAACCACTAACGGTATCTTCACCAGTTCAACAAGTGTATCAAGAACCGAAAATGGCACCTCAAGCTAACACTCAACAAACTTCAAATCAACCCTCAGCTCAAGATGTTGCACCGAAACCTCCTCCCCAACCACTACCACCACAGGCTCTACCTCAAATCTCCAAACCTGGTGGTAAGTAGACTGATAATACAGTCTCATTTTCACTCTTTTCAACATACATGAATTTATAAGAGTGCCTGAAATATATTAGTTCAAACAACTGCAAAAATTATTAAAGATCTCAAGATATCAAAATTTGGATTGATTTAATATGATAATTTTCCTAACCTTATAAAATTCAATCACTAATAAAACTGAGCACATATAAACTATCAACAATCCAATAAGATAAATTTGATTAGATTATTTTTTCACAGAGTGTACAAAAACTGGTGTATTGACGTAATCATCAAATCATGACCTCGTAAATTCACCTCTGAGGAGCAACGTCGAGGTAGCGCAGATGTCACAGCATCTGTCCGGTAAGAACAAGGTCGCGGGTTCAGCCCCTGGCCTGGACGTATGATTTGTTTCAAACCCGTACGACATCACTGGGGTGACCAATGTGACACTTTCTTGACCTTTTAGTTGTGGCCATTCTAGTTGTATTGAACTTAACGTTAATTTGCTATTTTTCTGAGAAACAAATCGTACGTTTAGGGCAGGGACTCAACCTACGACCTTCTGCTTACCGAGCAGATGCTCTGACAACTGAGGTACCGGAACGTTGCTTCTAAGAGATGATGAACGTTGAATTTAAGAGATGATGGTTGGCTGACTGCGTCACTACACTGATATCGAAAACAAGGCTTAAAAGCGAGACGGGAAATAGGCCACAAATAGTTTTTCACCTCCAACAATCTTGAGCGAATATATACTTTAATATATGGGTATGAAATGTACCCAACTTGAGTTATAAGGTGGACAACCAAAAGGATCTACAACTTGATGTAGAAAAACGTGACTACTTTCAAGAATGTTATAAGAGAACTGTCAGTCTTAAGTTTTACAATAACCACTTACACTTAATACAAAGAAACTATGCTTAATACATATAATTAAAGGATGTCCCAATTCTGCATAATCCCTTGCAATTAACTTGATGACACAATATAGTTGAATGTGAACAATACTTTAAAATATTGTTTCTGACAAATCTCTTAACACCTTGCTCTAAATTCTGAAAGAGATTTTACCATCGTTTTTCGTTATACCAGCAAACAGTAGTTGTTTGTGTCTTCGGTTTCTGTTAATTCAAGTACATTTCTTATAAACGGCAAGGTGTATGAACCAATTTCATGCCTGCTTTTTGTTTGTCTATTTTATTGCTAAAGTAGTGAGACGGAGTACTAAGTCGTATTGTCATCATTATTAAATTTGCTTGTCGTATTTCATTTATTACATTTTATTACTAATTAGTGCCTGCGATAAACCAAATTCCTGAAGTAGGAATCGATAATACAAGCTCGCAAAAACCTCCTTCTGTGGTTCCTTCGAATGCAACAGCAGAATCGTCTGGTAAGGATTTCGTTGCCAAAATATATTTATGTATGTTTATTTATGTATGTTAACGTATAAGGAAAAAAAACGCAGAAAGAATTTATTTAGCAGAAAAAAATGTAACTTGTGTTTTGAACAAAACATATCGGAAATAAGGACTTTATATACTGTGGAAGTGTTAATTATAACGAAAATATTACCATACCAACGCGTCAACCATTTTTGAGAGGCTATAAAGCTTTGATTTGAGAATATTAGTTTAATACTTGTGAGGTTTGGCGCAAATTTTTAAGATATATCTTCTATAATAATTAAGAAGCCTTGGTAAGTATTGCAGCAATCTAGACGTTTATACAAATATCAGTAGCAAATGTTTTCACGCATATTTGTTGACAGCATGAGCTCTTTTGGTTTACTGTCAGTTATATATAAATCCATTTAATGTGTAATTTGCTTCCTTGATAAAAGGCAATCAAATAAAGAGTAAGATACAAACTTACTAAATTAAGTATAAATATAATCTCACTTGGTACACTGTCTATTTTCGTGATCATTCAATCAAAACAGTTAACCTTCTTCAACATAAGTGACATATTTTCTGTTAATAATTCATTTTAGGTTTCAAATGTAATCTCACTCTGAAATTCAAGGGCTGTCACCGAGACATGAAAATCAATCCTAGACCGCTACCAGTTGAACTGATGCACAGTGACTTGGTCAGCCGACCAGGGATGGTAACGTGGAAAACATTCCTTCCTCAATTTATATGTGATTGTGCAAACAAAGCCCAGTCCAAGGCTGGCATGAAATTCTGGACAATAGGAATTCAAAATTATCGTAAGTCTTTCCAGAAAACTAATTTGATAAGAATTTGAAAGATATGAATCTTTTTAATCAAGCGTAAAATCATTCAGCGATTACGTACTCTTGCTTTTCAGCAATTTGTTGCATATACTAAGGACGCCAGTTAAAAAAGTGAATTTTCATTCAAAGGACAGCAATGCATACTCCAATCGTATTTAGTTTTAACTAACTGAAAGAAAGAGAGGCTGTAGCAAATTTTGTTTGTTCCAGCATGTCAATTGCCACCTCATTAATCAAGATGCCATAAATGTGACATATCCTTAAGCAGTATACTCTAAGGTGATATTTAAGTACAAAGGATTATGATGAGTCAGATCATTAACTGAAAATGGAAACATTTTCCCTCCATTTTCCCTCCGAGTTGAGTCTATGTACTTCCACACTGTTATTCTATCGAAAATGATTTCACGTCTAAAAATATGTAGTATCTCATCAGACACAAGTGCTCGTAGGATATGTTTGTCATAGGTGGAGCATTACTACAATAGCTCCACCATTGGGGAAGACAGGGCTCAATCTTGCATCCTTTTGACTCAAAAGGCAAAGCCAACTCTCAAACCGAAGAGCCATTTCGACATAAAGGTTTAGTTAAGGAATTAGTGTCACAAGCCATAACCCTGTGGCGGGGAAGGGGACAATTTAAAATTATGAATTTATTTGATCACGTTTACATCACAGTGTTCACATAAGGAGGACTTCTTTTTTGATGTTTTAGTTAGATATGTTAGATATATAGTTAGAGGGTATGCTCGAGGCAGATTTATATTTAAAGGACACAGACACTCGTCAATATCTTCGTCATCATTCATGCCAGCCATGGCATACAGAAATAGTCATTCCATATAGTCAAGCTTTTAGAATGCACAGGATTTGCACAACTTGACAGTTTTGCGAGAGAGGTAGAAAATTCGGTGCATTGCTTGGTAGACAAAGGTTACAAAGAGGAATTTGATCAGGAGCAGGTAGAAAGAGCACGCGGGGTAGATAAGGCCTTTTATTTTCGGATTGACAGATAGATAGACCTAAGGAGGTAGGGTACCATCAATTCTTACGTGACATCCAGCACTTAATAACGACAGGAAAATGTTGTATAAGTATCAATCTTTATCAGTGACTCTAAGCATTGTCAAAGCAATTTCCTAAGCCACCCATATCCTCATTCCGCTGGACAGAGTCGCTTAAAGATAAGTTAGTCAGAGCCAAATTGGAAGAGAATTGAGTAGATATGGGTCGTGTTTAATGTAGGAGAGGGCCAGGCAAGATTTGCGATTTATCAGAAAATGATAGTGAGCTGTATCAGATAAACCATAGATTTGCTTGTGAATCTTGTAATGTAGTGCATTTGTTTCAGTGCAGGGTTTATAAGGAACAGTGTCAAATAATTATATGTTATCTTATAAAACGACATTTATATGATAACAAATACATATTTGGCACTGAAGAAGGCGAAAGTCTAAACACAAGTAAAGAACCGAATTAAGGAATTTCTACCTACTGTTGGGTTTCTGCTGGTGAAACCAACGACTTCAAACTTTTGTCTACAAACCTTTGCGAGGCGATGGCACATCGGTTGATAGTTGACTTTGTAGTATGAAAATTACGAGTTCAAACCCGATCGGCTCCCTCTTAATGCATATGTATCTAATAATAATATAATTATATATATATTAAATATTGGATATTACTTATTAAAGCGGTCATTATTTCAATCATAGGTGCATATGCTATATTTCAAATTGCGTGGGATCTCCGTTGTACAACTTAGCTTAGTTTATAAAATTTACAATTCTTTATTGTAGACTGACTAAAATTACCTCTTCAGTATCCGCACTACTTTGATATCAAAACTCTTTTATCTTCTTTAAATTCTATTTGGATGATGTTGGGACACATAGAATAAGTAAAATTCAAGCTCATTAATATTTTTTAGATCAATGCTTCTCTGGTCCTGATGAAGGCAGATATGATGAAGACGGTGATGCACCCCAAGGCTTATGTCAAGATGAGAACAGTAAACCATGCACAGAATCTTCTCAATTTTGCGGCGGTGATGATGGTGTTAATGCAGTGTTTACTGTTATCACTCCAGAGCATGGAGATATCAAAAGAATAGAGTGAGTCAATGAACAGAAACTGAAAACAATTTCTTGAATTGTAATATAATGGGATATTCAAGTTTTGTACTGCAAAAAGATTCTTCAAATAATAGGATACGTTTTTACTATACGATTAATAATATTGCCACACCTTTTAGAAAGTAAATAATTTGTCTGCTACTTTTCGAGATGAGTGGTGTGTAGAACATACGTGTTTATAAGCTCAGAGAACTGGGACCAAACGTACTTAGAAAAGATCATTCATGAAAGAGAGAAAGAAAATTAACAAAAGTAAAAAAATAGATAAAAATCAGAACGACCACAGAAAAGAGGAAAGTCTAAAGTGAAGGTAAACATACATCAAAAATATATAAAACGAATGAAGTTTAAAGTCACATATCTTGGATGTGGGTATCGGTTGAATTCGAAGTCTGAGTTATGCCTGTAAGGGCACAGGGTTCCCATTGTGTAGATAAATCGTTTCTCGGTGGAGGTCTTTCGCATTATAACAGGCCACAATGCACTCTTGGCCACTGGTCATGTCGTAGATCCCCTATTGATAAATTTCCCAGAGCTAGTGTACAACAAATACGCGCTTAAACCGAAAATGGTCAAACGCAAATTCGGCCTTTGCTACCAGGTGTTCGAAATTTTATTGTCAGCATCGAAGGCCGCCTTCAAAACTTTAACATTAACTTTTATTATTGTAGAAAAGAACTCCAAAATATGGTAGTTTTTTTCTTCTAAGTCGAAATCAAACGATATGAATTCAATATATTAATTTATTTACGAAAATGTATCATTAACAGTTTTATTCTCACTTTTTTAGGTATGACTAATTGCGGATGGATTTTTGAAGGGCTCTCACGTTGACGAAACAAAGACTAACATTCTATTTGTAAAACTAACAATACTGTGTACAGTCAACGACTCATTTCGTGTTAGCAAGTCATCCACTTTCATACACTTGTCAAATTAAGGAAGAAGAGCCTAGTCCCGTATTAAAATTTTATATATTTTTTCGACAATGAGGTCAATCTGCCACTTTAGTTTTCAAGTTATATTTTTTCGCGAGAATTGGCCTCTGCTATAGTTGTGTTGTAGAAATGTCACAGAAAACTGTTTTATGTAAGAGTTAACTTTAAAGCTGCATTTTAACCTTAAGAAGGAAGATTTCTCCTATTCTTCTCTCTGTCTTATATCTGATTACTCGGGGATGCTCTTGGAAACGAAAAAGGGAAATTTTCTTACTTGAAATACAAATTATAAGAAGTTCTATGTCATTAGGGAGCGAACTATATAATGAAGCAGTCCATGTATGAAGTATTGTTTCTAGTAGCTGCACGTACTTAGATCATTGGAAAATCAAGACCTTAAGGAAACTGGATCCATCCTTCATGCCCATCCATATTACAAATAAATCTGTAAATGTAATACAATCAAGCATTGAAAAGGCCAGGCAGGCCAGAATGCTGGTGCGTAATAATTCATAGAATTGTTGTAATGATCAGTATGTAAATCTCAAAAGCAGGAATGACCGTCGCAGCGACCGTGCATTTCTATGACTCCTGTATATAGTCAGATTTTATTTCCAGGGCTTGTTGCTGGATTTAAAAGCATAAAACTAAAGGACTTTTTATTTTGTGTCTAACGCGACTTGTTAAATGATGTTTACAGGGTTTAAGCTTAGAAGTGGTAACTCATGCCATATGTAGTCGTAATTGGATAAAAGAAAAAGTCCTTATACGAGAGTCATTGTAGTAGTTAATTAGACTTATAGCTACAAAGTTATAAATCTAATTTTTTAAAACACAATCAGTACACCTTATATAAAGGACAAAAGGGGTATACTACTACTACTATGCTCAATTTAAGTTATGTCATACTTATGACACACGAGCTTGAAGACGCATTTTTTAGAAATTTCCCGCTATCGTGCTTAACTGCTATTTATCTTCATCGGCATAATGCAGCCAAAGAAGACAGTTTGATTAAGAACAAGTACCAGTGCACTTCATCCAATACGACATAGCAAAAACATAAGCTGTAGCATGGATATCAACCAGTTTGCCCCACAGTTTTCTATGAAGTCGATCATGAAGCCCACTCTAGAGAAATCGCCTCCCACATTGGCTTAAGTCACCTGCTTTTGTTTGAAAATCAATAATAATTAAGTTGCATCCAACCAAAAGCGACGCTAAATGGACGATTACTGAAGAGGTGAGAAAGTTAGGTGTTCTCCTTCACAAAATGCTTTCTTTTGTACAAGGTAACAATAAATTAACAGAGCGCACATTGATTTGAGGAAGCGAACGGAACACCAAGATAGAACGGTGTACGAAAATTTGCAGAAAATTCGAGAGAAAGTACTCACTTCTTTGTATTGAAAATTTAACCACGGACAACGAATGAGCATAATATAGCACTTAACTGTCAGTGAAGCTACAAAACAGCATCTCAGTATTGGATTTTACGTCGGTGTTGGTCACGGGGTGTACCACTGTGGTCTGTCTTGAAGAAAAGATTGTTTCTGATAAGTCCGTGTCTTTATTTCATATCGCCTCCCATTCTGCTTTGCGCGATGGGCAAAGGAAGTGAATGTGGTCGGATCAATATGATAAAAGAAAAAATAACAAGTTGTGACTGGGTAAGGGGATGTACGATGTCGTACTGACAGATCGAAAGCAACAGTTTGGACGAAATCCATTGTTATTGACTTTGATTGGACAATAGTAGACATTGTACTATTCTCCGTGACATCCCTCTAAAGTCCTTGCATTAATAAATGACATCTGCCAAGGTATCTATTACTTGCTGCAACGATTGCTTCAAAGGAGAAACGTCAATCAATTGAAAGAGATAATACGAACAACTATTACGAACAGGGCGATCTGTATGTAGATCGCCCTGATTACGAACTATTACTACAAATTCCTGAAGTTTCACACCTGGAGACTGAAAATTTGAGACTGAGACTGAAGGCAATTCGTAGCATACTTAAATGTAACATTTGTCTCGGTATCCTGTATTGGCACGTAGGGTAGTCGAGTGGTCAAGATCACATGGCCTTGTATCTGGAAACGTGGTTCGAATCCACCTCCAGATATGTGAAAAAGAACCTGACGAGGACAGGTAATTTTCTTTAATTCCACAAGTATGAAAATGAGATGAGCTTAGATGGAGAGGAAGGACTAAGGTTGCCACGTTCAGATTAGCCGTAAGATATTTAGTGATGCTTGTGCTATAAATGCCGAAACGTTATAATCTAAGAAGATATAAAATGTATGTTTCAATCATTAACAAATCGATATATTATTCATTTATCATGTCGCTGTATGTAACGTTACCGCAGTAATAGTTACACGTGAATATTGTCAAACCCAATGTATGGAAAGAACAGTTACTAAAGCTATTGGCTTTATTTGCTCGGAATAAATATAAACAATAAGCAGTCTTAGGGGTATATTTCTTGTCAAAATTAAGGAAGGAAGGTGTGTTTACCAACAGCAGATAATTCCCTTTGGTTTCGTAGTGCAAAGTCAATATTTGGGGTACAAATTGTGGAATGATACTTCTTGCCTTGCAACGTTGATAATTCCAGATTCAAATGTCCGGTGCAGAACAAGAGTTGCGAAGCATGAAGAGTTGCGAAGCATGAATTTCTTTTCAAAGGGCTCAGGAATGCAAGGCATTTTGGAACAACGCATCAAAAATTAGACCAGTAAGAAGCTGTTGCTTCCGTTAACAGACAAACAATCAAATACAAATACTGCTTGAGAATACCCCTAACCCAAACGAAACAGTAATGAATGCGCTTTCACACAATCTAGAATTAAATGTTTTGGGTCATGCTAACGCTTAACTACAACATTCAGGCAAAACGCAAAGAACAGATAGACAGCGAGATAGTAATCACCAAATGGTATAGCACAATCATTTTAATGGTGACAGTAACATAAATTTATACATGTCGTAAGCTAAGATAAATGATTTTTGATATATATAATTAGCCAAGTTAGCTAAGTGTACGAAAATGATTATGATGTGGGAATGTTAAATGACTTGACGGGACTACGAACATTTTTTCTAAGACGATGCTCTGCTAACGTAATTCTCAATTCATCGTTATGAATCCTATAACTTCTTAAGTTAGATAGTTGCCGAATCACAGCTAGATAAACCAATACAGAGGTAGATCTCTATTTCAAGTGACATCCCTACTTGTCGGCATTTCATCTAGCTCAAAACATATTGAGATTAGTTATTATAACAAATATACATTCGTCTAAAGCATATACATGTAGCAATGTTATGATAGTGTTCTGCAGTATAAAGTTATTGATGTGATTTTCAAATAACTGAAGTATTGCTAGCCAAGATTTGATCATTCATTACACCTAGGGAGTACGATATAATTACCTTCACCAAGGAGGGTATGTTTTCATGAGGGTTGTTTGTTTGTTGGTTGGTTGGTTAGTTGCGTTGCAAAATTACTTAAAAACGTGTTAATGTATCGTTCTCAAATATTTACCATATCTTGGTAGCCTGACTGGCTCTGAACCAAGTCGTTCCTGTCCATAAATGCCTTGAGATTAAATATTTCAACACTACCTACTTTACCTGGCCATGAACGTATTATCTGTCTAGAAGGACTACCACTGGGCTTAGACTTGTTCAACTCGCCTTGAAAATTTGCGACATTGCGCTAAAAACATATATGTATATAGTGTCAGACGAAGAAAGCTTTTAAGTATGTATTTAGCACAATGTCGCATATTTTCAAGGCGACTTTCAAGTTTTGTACCACATAATATGTTCAACTGCTTCTACTTCTATGATCCTAGTTAGCATACCCTTCTCTGATGTTTGTGTGGTCCTAACGACGTAATAAACATTATTAGAAAGCAATGAAAATGACCAAAACAAGACCAACTTGTTTTCAAAATAAAGATAAATGAGAAGTAACACTAGTGATAAATAAATTGAGCTCCTCCGCATAATCGTGTAAATTGTATGCGAAATGACGAAACGTTTTCAATGAGAGTTCACATAACGGTTTCACAACTAGGTATCTCTCTTCTAGTTTCAATTGCATTTGCATTGCCTCTATAGGAAACAAGACAATAAAATGAAATTGACCAAAGTGCGTTACATAGGGTTAAACATGCATAATAAATCCTACTTCTTTGCCACCAAATATACAAAGTTGTGGTACTGTGCCCCGACGCAGAGATTATCGTTGTCTTTACAAGGTTTGAAATCAAACGAAACACAGTCTTTCTCTGTATTTCTTGGTCCATCTTTGTTGTAAGTTGATGAGTCTGAACTTGTGAAACACTCTCCTATAACATTAAAAAAAAATTGTAAAAGATTTTGAAAAGCAAAAACCTCAAATATAAATGTGCCTTGTAGTCTAATCTTGCAAAAAGACCGACGAACAAACCTGATTTTTGTCAAATCGTTTAACTATAAAAACTGACACCCAACTGCGTTTAAATCTATGAGATCTTCGCAAACCTCTTGAGCAAAGTAAAACTTTTTCAGTAGGTTTCGTCCTTCTCATTTCTGTCTGTAGATGTTATAAAGTCTATCAAAAAAAATTGATACCAGTCCACTTAATGCACTTTGAACTACTTACTCAAGGTGTGATAAAGGATATCTTTGGCATCACAAAATTATTTACTGATATACACCAAGAGTCCATCTGGTATTTAAGTAGACATCGAAGGGTAATCCCAACGTCAAACTGAATAAATTATATCTCAACAAACTATTTACATATGGCACAGCGAAAACATTATTATAGAGTCTTACAGAGTAGCTAAGGCTTGCCTCCAACTCCAATCTTTGCTTAACTCTTCATTGGAAGCCATGAGAGAATTTGGGTATTGGAAAGAAATTAATGTTATATTTTCTAAAATATATGTGCATGATGTTTTTGCTTACTTTACAAAGTAGAACGTTCTTTCATTTTTGGATTATTTAAACTTACGACATTCCAGCATCGAGTTTACTTTTGAGTAACAGATTAACCACAACTTGCTTTGTCTAGATGTTCTTATAGATAGCAACAACTCTCACTAAACTTAAATTTTGGTTTACTGGACTACTGGTGAGTTACATTAGTATTAGTAGTATTTCTTATACGGTTAAATTGATAACGATTTCAGTTAAACAGCTAAGCTGCTTCATTCGTTATTTTTACTATCAGTCAAGAATGAAGTTAGTACACAAGCTCAAAAAATAAATCTGAAGAAAATATGTATATTCTCATTAACACAGTTTCTGTTAACTGAAGAAGCAAAATAAAATTATACGTTGTGGGGAGGGTTTCATGATAGCATTAGCATTGAGAACGAAACTAGTTTACAGAAGAATGTAGCTGATAACAGCTGCTGACGACATCAGCATTGAGGAAAATTTACAACTTAAACTGATCACCTGATGGCATGTTCTTAACTTTATTTGGCAAGCGAGTGGTGGTACTGTGACTGAAAGGCAATCCTTGTTATAATACTTCTCATTTTTTATGAGACCAAGCTATTAGCATCAACACCGACATTAAATCCTAATGCACATCTTTCTACATCTTTCTTTTCTTTTCGAACTTTTACGATTCGTCGTTGCTACTAATGGGTTATATGATCTACGGAACTCTTTCTAATAGTAATAGCAATAGTAATTCAACTTAACTCTGCTATTAATTGCCTGGATATTTTTTCTGATGGGAGACTTAAAACTGTAATTCTATCAAACCTGAGATAAGAAACAGTATTAAAGGATCAAATTGGTGTCAAAGTGACGAGTTACATTGGTATTGACATGTGCTAATTTGGTTAACAGAAATCCTTATATATTTTCGTAAAAGTATTATAAATGTTAGCTAGTGTAAGTTAGTCCTTTAAATAGTCTCTCGTTCACGCATCTACAAAGTGCATAATTCCCGTCATCCAGTTAGAGGGAAAATCTACTGTCCTTCTCGCTTTCAAAGGGCCCTTTTTTGAACTTAGAAATTTTATTTCAAATATTTTTTGCATTCTAGAGCTGTTAGACTCTGAAAGGCGTTGCCATCCTTTTTGCTGCTCTTATCTGTATTTGCCCTGTTAAAGTAACAGGATCAACTAACTCCAGCCTTACCTTATAAATTTCTATTGACTCTCTTCATTTCTAAAGATGAAATCCAATGAGAGCTTTTAGGCATTTGACAGGCATTTCAACCTACAATCAGTTCAAGTAAACTTCTCTGTCGTAATGGAAAAGGACTAAGAATAGAGATTTTTGTTGAAATGACCAATATACTTTAGAAGTTAATGTAAACGTAGTGTTGAATTCAATCAACTAATACATGGGAGTTCAAAAATTTAACTTTGCCATAAAATGACCGAGAACATCTTACCAAAATACTGTATTCCAATGATTTTTCTCCCCATGTCAGTGGCTTTCTGAGCACATCTACAAATGAAGTCGGGAAAATACTGGTTCCAATTTTTCCAATCGATGAAACGACCAGAGAAACTTTTATGGGTTGGATCACGGTCATTCAAAATATATTCTGGTAAAGGTCTTGGGTCTCGTTGACTGTCATAATAGCATCCAATCCGCTGAATTCTTATTTTGCACTCTGCAAAAGACGAGATTTGGTTATCAATATGTGTGAAGGGAGAAGTGAAAAGCATCTTTATAAAACTAGAAGTATCCGAAGAGTACCATTGCCCAGCCAATGGAATCAGGTGGGACTTTAAGTTCTTTGAATAGTCAAATGAGCTGTACTAGTAGGCATCATAATAACGAGTTTTCCCAAAGAGTACTTCCTCACTGGTTGGCTTTATAGAGCTTTTGTTAACCCTAATTTCAAAATGATCCCAAATCTAGGATATGATCAGGATCGACATCAGCAAAGAATTAGCTTGGAAAGAAAAACAACATCCTGTAAAAATGTAATCACGATTTGTTTTAAACTTTAAGTTATTTTGCTAAGAGACGGACAAGTAAACATGCAAACAGATCAACAGACACCAGCAAAAACATAATCTCCCTTTCGGAGGAAACAGCAAACAACATAACCGTGACTGACGCATAGACTTTATTATGAACTGCTTTGGGATACCATGTAGTTTACAGAAACTAAGAATTGCAGCAATACTGCTCTTTTGGAAACTAAAATTGTCTCTCTAAAAATGTTTATCTGGCAATTTCTTAGATTGTGTATGAAAGGTAGACTATCAAAGCCATTTTTATCTGAATGATTAGTTAATCTCTAGACATATGAAATAGTTAATTACGTGGAAAAGTCACTGATAAAGGGTATATTATATCAATGAACTTGGTCTTTGTCTAAGTAAGAATCGAATTGATGCCTGACTTGTCATCAGTCAACTAGATATGCGGCAGCATGAGTGCTTTATAAGCATTTGATGCAGACTGAGATCACCTGAATCCATATGTTCTCTACGTGGCACCATTTTAATGTTTGCTTTGGGGTTTATTCTTAATCCACTTTCTTTTTGGCCCAGCAAATGCTATGCTTGCTCAATGTACGCATCTTTCACAGTGAAATTGCATTGTAAATAATGCACAATAAACAATGCAATTTTGTTGCCAGTCAGACAATGTCGTCTGATTTGACAAATATTTTTGCTAAGTAAAGTATTTGAACAACGAGCATCGATTGTTTTGTTTTTTAAAGTATCATTTCCTTAACTGCATTAGACTGTACTTTCTTAAAACATCTTGCGTGGATGTTGCTGTTTATTATATCCTCTAATTGGTATTTACTTGTCTTTATTTTTCCTTTAAGCCAGCATATTCTCTAAGTATTTTTGTGGTCCATAAAGAGTACTGGTAACACTGATTCTAGATGAGATTGGGCTATGCAATGTACATTTTCGCTCGCAAGCATGCGTTGGGATGAGAAATCGTCCTCCTTTTTCCATCTTGTAATTAACTTGGAGCTCAAATTGTGCTGAAATAAATTGCAAAGATGTTTCTCTTAACAAAACATATTTGGTTGCTATTGTAACACTCCAAAGGTATGATTAAATGCTTAAGGAACCCTTGTCACAACATTTCATTTAGTCGTAGATTCATTATATCCAAATTTTGTAATCTTCGTACGCCACAACCTAGAAAACAAATTCTGTTTTTTGGAAAAAAATGATGTCTAGAAATGTAGAATTAGAAACCAAAGTATCATGTACGTATTACAATGCTGAAGATACAATAAGCAATAGTGAATGACCAGGAATAACAAAAACGTACCTTCTGGCGTGGTAGCTACATCGTGTACATGTAAACAAAACAAGAAAATGTATATGATCAAGATAAGAAAGTGTCCATTACGTCTTTGTTTTATATACAGGACACAAAAATCTACTAAAAGCCTGTGTGCATACGTGAAATACAAAAATTGAGAAATATAACTAGATAACTCTACATGTCTTGGGTATTTTCTTTTTCGAGAAATATGTGTATGCATATGCATATTTAAGTATAACATAACTATTGTAAGGAACAACAGGATGGTCATTCCAACTACCGTTAAATCCTGTTACAGACATTAATAGAGCATAGCACTTTAGAATATAATTGCATCCCGAGATGAAGGTTAAATAACCTCCAAATGCAGACACTTTATGACGAGAGGATGATTAATCCTTGTATGGTAACATGTATTCAGAAAGTGAGAGAATTTTTCATAGCCTGATGTTAACTGACTCGATTGTCATAATGCATCCAAAGCGTATACAATAATAATCACAATCTTAACTCTACTTCTGTTTTTTACACTAGACCAACCGGTTGACGTCTATATGGAACTACTGCAAGCGGTAACAATTTGATGTCTTGTAGGCACAAGACCTTTATGATATTTCAAGATTTATTTGAACATAAATTGAAATGAAAAATGGAAATGCACAACATAGAGAAGCAACAGCACTGTCACCAATCAATTTCTTAAGTATTTTTGTAAAATGCGCATTGGAGCACTACCGTGTGCCCAATAGGACTAGCCCCCCTTATTAATTAATTGTGACCAAATAAAACGTATTACGGGAATGGCTTAGGTATTAAATTATCTGCATCTGTAAGTATAGTAGTACTAATCTATTTATTGGTGAGACATATATATATTACAGAAAGCATAGATTGGTAAACAGAAAGCCATGGATCCAATGTTGCCTTGTCCTGTAGGACTCTCAGTTTTTGTCACACGTTGTATGGGCTTGACATGAAATATTCTGACAATTTCTAATATGTAACGGATGTACAAGGAGAGATTAAAGATTGAAAGTCGCTTGAAAGGAAAAACTTTTTCTATCATACCTGTAGTGCTTATTGTAGGTGCTGTTGTGGGTTTCGTTGTTGGACCTAATTAAATAAAGAAATCATAAGCATTTGTTAATATCCCCAGCGATACAGAATTTTATCAGATTTAGCTTACAAGACCTGTATGGGTGATTGTATACCTTGATATACAATATACAACAACCTAGTGTTCCATGTCATTCTTTTCCCTTATTCATTCTTTTTGTTTGCAAACTTTCAAAGGCAATACAGAAGCACTATTACTTTCTAACTTAGATTGTAAAAAAGTATTCTACTTAATGACAAAACAGATGACAAGCATAATAAATGTAATATAATTGATGTTTAGCTTACCTCCACAATATTTCTTCAAAATTTCATTGATGCTTATAACCAACTCATTGAAATTTGAAATTTCGATTACTTGTTCTCCTGTATCATCCTGCGTTATGTATCGTAATTCATCATGATTGATTCTTGACCCAACACCAATTGCGTACACTGTGACGTTCAAAGATTTTAAATCCGACACTGCTTGTCTTAATAACTCTTTGCCTTTGAGAATTAAGAAAAGTGAAACATTAAACAACGCTTTCAGATGGTCATAGTGCAGAAAATGTGTCGCCTACATAACATTTTAATCAAAGTAATACGGTTGCTGAAGAGAAGTAAGAACATTGCAAGCTACATAATTATTGTTGCCATATTTAAAGTAAGTTGTTTTTCAAAAAAGATCACGATAAATATTATTTTGTATACCTAATTCATTGTCCTGTGTGTAATAAAAGCAAAATGAGAATGCAAATTTCTAAGTAGACATTTTTTTCTGTCTCCTCTTTCTTTTTGTTTTGATTAATGTTTGCATCCACATGATCGACAAACAAGGTTAAGCTGCATATTGCAAGGTTCGTTGACCAAAACATGATAGCATGCGTAAGAAACCCGTTGACTTTGTAACTTAAATTGATTGACAAAACACCGATATTGCTGTTGACAAACATTGATTACAATAAGTGCCTTGCCGTATCCTGGTAGCATGGTAAGGGCTGCTATAGTTCCTCGTTTTACCCATCACGTTATTAAGGTGGTTTGCATTAGAAGTAAACAGTTCTTTCTTCTGTAAACACAGTTGTGTCGTAAATGTATTTGCACACTACTATGAGGTCAAGATCAAAAGAGGCGTCCAACAGGGTGACACAGCATCATCAAAAGTTTTCACAGCTGCAATAGAACAGATCTTTCGAAGCCTGGACTGGGACGAGATGGGTAGCAAACTCAAAAGCATTTCCGCTTTGCTGATGACAATGCTTTAATAGCAAGAGATGGAGAAACCTTGGGAAGAATGCTACAAGACCTTGCAAGAGAAAGCGGAGCAGTAGGACTAAAGATGAATACCAGCAAAACCAAAGTAATGT
>JANTCA010012436.1:0-26703 GCA_024741275.1 Chironex yamaguchii | reverse complement strand
AGTCTGTGGTTTAGCAGTTCGGCTCCCACTTAGTACAGCTATTATGGTAATGCTCCACTCTTGACAAATATAGTCCTTCACCAAACCTGAATGTGATGGCATAAAGGTTTGAGTGTTGGCCTTTTGAGTCTAAGGATTGCAAGTTTCTGAACTGATGGCTCACTTGTGATGCAGCTATTGTGGTAACAATATACTTACGAGTAATAAATATTTAATGCATTGTGTGAAATGAGTTGGAAATCATGCACAGAAACAGTAAAGACTGTAGTTTCGTTCCCTGCGATTTGGATAATGACAACAATGGCTTTGTAATTTGATACAGATTAAACCATCGAGAGGTCTTATCTCATTGGCTGTGGTTTAATTTCCGGTTTTTTTTCAAACAGTGATGTAATCTGTATCAAATTGCACAGCTGTTGTTTCCACCATCGATTTGTGCATTGATGGCTCATAATTTTTCATATCCAAAAAAGTGTACATGGGACCTTTACCAGTTATTATCAATAACACTTTAATCCAAAAGCTTATGTATCAGAAAATAATCAGATTTGATGTTCATGCTTAAGAACACAACAAAATGAGTCTCTACCAATTTCAAAAATGCATGCTCATTAAAAAGGATACACGTAGCAGTGCAACTTGTCTGGTCACAGAAGAGTTTTGGGTCAAATTCCTTCCAGTTAGGGTTCTGTAGGAATCAAATTTGAACTTGCTTATTACCCAAAACAGCTCTTAACACAATTATTAGTAGGCACACTTCACAATTGGTTTCTCGTGTTTACCCTGGGCAGTTTGTTTGACAGACCTACAGATAAGCTAAATAATAAAGCACATCTGGTATAAACCATGATCCATATAATTAATGACCCTCCCCATTACACCACAAGCTATGAACTGACAAGATTCAGTCATCATTAAAAGTAATTTTAAACAAATTAAAAAACCCTATGTGGCTCTACTTAATTTCAGTGTGTCATACATATGTAATCAAATAACTTTACATGCAAAGATAAGCAGGCAAAATCCACTTTGTGACTACTTTTGTTACAGTAAATGATATTCTCAAATGGTACAAATAAGGTGAAAAAGTATCTTCTCTCATTCTTCAGAAAATAAAAATGCCTTTGCTACCATGTGGCATTCCTGTGAAATTAACATAGTTCCTTAAACATCATACTGGAAAACACTAAAGATAAAGAAAAAGCACTTTATACGTTTAGGATACTAATTGAAAACATGGTTAAAAGGTAGTGTATTTATACATCAATCACTTACCACTGAATTTAATAATGATTCACTTTCATAAAGAACTAAAATCAAAATAAAAAGCATAATGAATTCATTTCTACTAACAGAAGGCAAGCAATAAAGTTTTACAGCTTTGTATGAAGACAAGAATCCAAACTTCTGTAAATCATAGCTGTTTTTTGTTGAATTCTGTTAAATAAAACACAACAAATAAAGCACTTCAGGGAAGGCTCCATGCTTTAATTGTTTCCACCATAAAAACCAAGCAAGTATTTTCTTGGTGCTTCAAGCACTTTTTTTGTTGTTCAGAAACATTTTGCATATGTATTTAGTCCTGAACCCTTGCAATAGCTATTCTTTACACAACAACCATTAGCACAAATTTTTTAATTTTTATCCATAACATTAACCATTAAGAACTCAAGATCTCATAATATGAAATGAGTACCTAAAGGTTTCATTAGAAGGCTATCCTTTAAAGGAGACAATCATGTAAGGTGGGTTCCATGTTCAAAATCAGTGTTTTCAGGAGGTGAATATTTCAAAATGTGGCCAAATGGGCAAAATCTTTGCCTAATTAGAAAGGAACCAAATAGCAATACGATAAACGAAAGAAAATATCAGGAATAAGGAATTTAAAAGATGAAAGAAACTTTTCTGTCCTTTTGATATTAATGTATAAAAACATTCCAGTATTCAGTTTATCCATTAACACTGATGGCATGTGATGTTTCATGCCAACAGTTTCTCCATTCCACATTCTTTCCAGATATCCAATGAGATATAGTGATAGGATTGCAAAGATAACAGGACTACAAGTTTATGCAAGAAGGACTCATGAAAGAGCCATCATCAGAGGAATGTGATAAATTGATTTTTAAAAGTACAACAGAGACATTTGCATAAAATCTTTCTATCCTCATATTTAGTAGCTGGTGTAGTCAAACTGATATACACTGATGGCAAATGCTACTAGATTGCTTTGAAAAGTAATGTTTAATTTAGGAGAGGCACTACCGAAAACTGAAAAGGCAAACTGCAAGACGTAATTGCATACAACAGATTATTACATACAGATATTAATAATTCCCAGGTAGATTAGAAAACCATTCACATAAAATGAATACACATGGATACAGAAAGTCTTATTGTTCAGTATCCAAATGAAGAACCAGCTGATGGTGCATAGGAGTGATGGGGAAGAAAACCAAAATTAGCATACAGAAAAGAAAATACTAAGAAGATACAGGATTCTAGAGTGATAAATACAATGAAGCAGCACAACACAGAATGGTTCACAAGAGGATGAAACTCAAAAGAAGAAAGGGTAAATGGAAGAAAGTGAGGAAGGTCATCTAATGGAGGCAGAAAGAAACAAAGGCTAAACTTGCATTTAAAGAGAAAGTGTTGAATAACTGGGTGTAAGTAAAGAGGGTACACTAGTGGTGAATAGCTAACAGTGGAGTGATAAGAAAAACAGCTGAAGAAGCACTTAAAACAACATTCAGAAAGATGACTCCAGCAGATGAAGAGACATGGTGTCGGAATGAAGAGCCAAAAGACATTGTAAAGAGGAAGAATTACCTCAAGAAAACGTCGAATACACTGAGGGAAAATGAAGAAAATCCAAGAACACAGTTTGAGAATGGTACATCAAACTACAGAGTGACAAGGAATATAACAATGCTCACAGTAGAGGCTCTGTAATCTCTTGCAAAACTGGAGTAGACATAGTCATTGGGAATATGCAAAACATATGGAATGAGGATGCTACTTCAGAAAAATGGACAAGCAGCTTTCTAATCCCTGTGTACAATGGGAAGGGAGACATCCAGAACTGTGGAAATTATAGGGGGGTCAAACTGATGTCTCACACTATCTAGGAGCAGATAATAGATCAGCCATTCTTGGCGAGAAACAGTTTGCTTTAATGCCATGGAAATTACATCGGATTTCATATATCTGTCCTGAAGCTAACTATGGAAAAGCACAATGAGATACAAAAAAGGCTACACCGAGTTCATGATCTGGAAAAAGCATACGACTGGATGCCATGGCAGGTTTGGAAGCGCACATGTTTGAGGGACTTTTAGGAAAGTAAACAAAGCTGACACAAGATGTAAACAGAGGTTAGAACCATTGTAAGGAATAGTGAGGAGACACTGAGTACCTCACAGTTCCACAACTACAAAGGTTGGAATACATCAGGGATGTCATTGCTGACAAGGTGAAAAAAAACCACCAAGGGGCATGACATTGGTTGACATAGTCTTCTGTAGTACAGAAAGAGATGTGGGAAAAATGACAGCAGACTGGAAGAAAGTCATGAAGGAGAAAGGTTTAAGGGTAAACCAGAGGGCAATAGAGTACATGGGGTTCAATGGTACTGATGTCATCAAGATGCAGGACCATGAAATTAAGAGAGCACATAGCTTCAAATATTTCGGACTGACAATGTGTAAAGATGGAGAATTGGAGAAAAAGGTGGGGAAAAGACTTCAAGTTGGATGGAGAAACTGAAGAAGACCGTCAGTGGTGCTCTATGACACAGGAAAATAGGCAAGGAAAAAGGAAAGGCTTCAAATTGGCAGTGTGGCCAGTCATGATCTGCGATATGGAACATCAAGAACGCACATGAGAAGAAATTAGATGTTGTCAGAGATAAAGATGCTCAGACTGGCATGTGGTCATATCAGGGTGGAAAAAATAAAGAACAATCCACGACACAATAATCCAAGAGAAATGAAAGTGACAGAGGTGCTATGAAGAGAAGATTACTACATTATGAGTAGAGCTATAGGTAAGGTGATGCATGAAAGGAGAATACCAAGAAGATCACAGAAACGACGGATGGGCTACACCAAAGAAGACCTTGGAAAAAAGAGTAGGAAAGACAGCAAGTGAAAAAACAAAAGTTCTAGAGAAACAAAAATATTTACATATGACTGTAAAGCCTATAATACCCTCAGATTCCTTCACATAATACATAGAAAAAGTAATTCATATATTGGTACAGATTACATGACTAGTGTGTACACTTTTCCTTTTAAAAATACTGTCTTTAGTTACTTATAATAAAGTGACTTTAGATCAAAATTGCACATAGACATTATAATACCTTGGCATGGTTTGCTGGAGGTGTGAAGGCTATAGGATAGACTGAAGTCTGTTGCCTTCTCTTTCACCTTGCTTGTAACTGGCTTCAAAGAATCAATATTTCTCCCAATTATGAATTGGAGGTGGCGTATTCTTCTCTACAAAGTTTTAATATAAAGAAAAAAGTGACAATTTCATACAAAATGTGGCTTTGAAGCATTCTCTCATAAAATACTCCTATACACCAAATATACTTCAAGCAATCACCTAAAGCAACTGAAAATTGACAACAATTTGTAGAAACTAATAAAAACAAGCATAAGAATCAAATGATTATGTGTATAAGTAGTCTTTGTTTTTCAATCTGCGTGATCACACATTACCAAATGCATGGTTCCAATAATGTGAACAATTATTGCTCACATAAGTTATGGTAGATATTTTGACTGTCTTTGACCTCTCCGTATATGTAAAAGTGTGAATAGCATGCATGAAACATATAATAAACATGGTTTACAATACACACTTTAATTTTCACAAAATTAATACAAATGCATAAAGTTTAGAAAATAACCTTGTGAATAATTTGTTTGAAAACTGAGATACCTTATATACACTAAACTGCATTAACTGCAAGAAACAAACACATAAACACCTGATACATAAAAAACAGATGTTAGATGAAATAACTGAATTGCTTATAACACATAGTGAACAAGTAAAGACACATTACTTGAAAGCTTACAGTTATTAAATGATCAAAATAAAACAACAACAAAAGTAATCCTTAAGCATATGAGAAAACGAAGGAGGTACTGAGAGTTCAAACAAACTTAAGCAGAAATGAAATATGTTATGAAGAAGATAATTAAAGGACAATAATAACATAACATGCAAAGATCAACAACTGTTACTTGGTGAGGGATTTCCAAGCAAGTTTAAATCAGCCAGATCCAATAGTCGATTCTCATGAGATAGGTTGACTACCATGCTCTGAGAAACAATTATTAATCACCATGTCTCATAACAACTGAAACTTATGCCCCCAAAAGCTAATAATTTTCATGGCAACACACTGAAAAAGTTTGCAGCATAGTAACTCTCAAGCATTGCACAGGCCACTGTTTGCAAATGATTCACGAGTGCATTTAATAAAAAAGTGGAAATTGTATTTTTACCAGCACTTTGGAACACTAACATGCAATCTGCACATTTTTAATGTACAGGGCCAATCTCAAGTTACATATGACTTAATGGTGAATCATAAAAGCTTTCTATCAAAGTTCTCCTGGAAAAGCATATTTCCCATCAAGAGCACTCATCTCAAAAGCTGTTCAGTATCAACTAGGGTTCATTATCCAATTTATTGATTTTGGTACGGTCAGCAATAGTTTTCATCACTATGCTGCTACTGTGGCTTTTCAGAGAAAATCGTCAGACTTGGAATAAGTTGAATTAAAATACATCCTATTGTGCAAACGTATGTGGGAAGTATATTGAATGGTTCACCTATTGAATGGTCTTATGTTGTGAGTGGATTTCTATCCACTGCAGAGAAACCCCAGAAAATCTCATATCATGTCTAAATATATGCTGATCAATTAATCGATTAATGAGGGTATATATCTTACCAATTCAAGGTTCAAACAATGGCTTGTCTGTCAAGCACTTTCAAGTCAATACTTATCTGAATCTCTAATAATACAAATGCTCATGTATATAAGGTATATACACAAGTTGAAACACGAGTGATGAATGGACAAAACCTATGTATAATGACACGAGTTTTCTACTGGGCCTAAAGTGAGCTTGGGGCTTTGCTTTTAAATGACAATGCACTTGCTGGGCATCACTACAGTTTATTTCATTCGATTCGAAAGGTCATGAACCACATTCACTCTTCACTTAACGTGACCAAAGTTCCATCCAGAATCTATAAACAATAAATGACCTTCACAGGTTCAGCTTATGATTCAAATTCATACATTGCATTTTCATTTGTAGGAATTGAAGGCAAACGAAAAAGACGTGGCTACAGTCCACATTTCCAAGCGCGGGTCCATATTCCCAAAATATGACGCCTGAACATGAGCCTACTGTATGCATTACGTTGAAGCATATTTAATAGAAAACTACTATTGTTATACCTGAAGCTGCCTTGACTCTAAGCCCTTCTCTCTGATGTCACTCATTCCGGAAACTGACATGGTTAAGTTCTTTAGTGACAGATGTATATTTTTCAATTCAAACTTTTCATTCAAATCCTGTATTTTGGCTGCTCTGATATCACTGCCATAGGCATAGTTTCTTGTGCGATGAACGCTCTGGGTGACTCGACGAGTTAGGCCTATCAAGTATCATTTATGTGGCAACAAGAACACCGATCGATAGTAGCAGTATCGTAATCATGTGCAGGTCATACCATTCCATCCATCCATAAAATTTTTATCTCCTTCTATACATATATAACGATGCTATTAGGGGCAAGAGATCTAGCTCTACAAATATGTGTTTGATCAGTCACAGCAAACTTTGCACTTTTCTATGGACATTCCAAACAACAATTTCTCAACTTTGGTGTCCCGACGAACGACACCATCATGGTCTTAATGTTACACTTTATAGCGCATGCGTAACATCCATGGTATATGTGTACATCAAAGGGAATGAGATATAAGAAAAGCTTTTCTTATATCTCATTGATCAAAGGTTACTGATCCCACAAAGAGCGAGGGAGTCGATAAAACTTCAAGGAGTGAGTGTGTAGTGACACAATCGCCAAAATACGACATTAAAAATTCCAATGAAATATCATGTCCCCTTTCCTATTCGACCATTTTCGTTAGCCACAAGAAAAGAAGTAAATGGACCTGCCCCTTTACATAATGACCAAGATTTGGGAAAAAAAGTAAATGATCATTAATTCACTTCTGCAAATCAGTGGACGTTATGAGAAGTTGATTAATTGACTGTTACAATTCGAAACTTTGAAGAACCCCAAGTGGTCCCCAACATTTAGGGGTCCTCGGAAACTTTTATCGTATTTAAATGTTATTGTTAATGAAGTCAAACTGTGACATACTTCTGTAGAATCTATACTGGATCTCATGAAAGTGGACAAGCTGACATTCATTTTCTGCTATGTTATACAATGTGACCAAGCTGAATGATCCATATTGTTCATGCCATTTACAATTGTTGCGACCAGTTTGAGAAACATAATTATACTGGGTTAAGTATATGGCTGTAACTATACGAAACTGTAATCAAATTGTCCTAGCATTGATATTCGATTGGGATCTTACTTACAGCACACCGCACAAACTTTCGTGAAAGTTTGAAGTTTTTTTAGAAAAACCCCCAGTTATTTACAACCTTACTAAAAACGAGTAAGGATGATTAAGTAAATAATACTGATGTATCATCATAAATGAAACGACACCGGAAAAGAGACTCACATTGAAAGTAAAATAGATCATACGTCACCTGATTGGACCTGAATATCAAAACCCCATCTTATTGGCGGGATAAAAAATAGATATTGTACCTGATCAATTGAACTGTATTAATTCCTTTCAAAGCAGGCAGTAGAGCCTATTTTTTGCTGGACACTTAGACTGCATTTCCATGGGACTGGCTAAATGTTTAATTGGCTACAGAAAAATCATGTAGTATTGGAATTCAAGACACTGAAGTTTTATAAGGCCTAATCTGGGAGACTACGAAAGCAGGTATTAAGATAAGATGCAAAATACTTATTCAAAATACAAAAGAGAAGATTCTTGGCCCCAACATTTGCTTTTAGCCTCTCAATTACGAAAAAGTGTCCTCCATGTGGTATGGTGCAAATAAGAAAAATGAATCAGCTGATTAAGATTTCTAAGTTGAAGTACGTCATAATTATCTTGATTTTCTTTCTCTTGCCTCATTATGCGTGAGGCTCCAAAGTCATTCCAAGGTTTCCCAGTTCGATGTCAGAATTCAATCCAAACCCAGACCCCAATTCGCTCCCTTCGGATCTTTTTACAGTACGTCAAATCTCAATCTGGCTACCAACATTCGGGATTTCCTGAAAGCTGCACTGTCAATTTGTCAAAGAACAGCAAACTGCCTAAATAGGTTGAGGGGATTTCTGCATATCGACAAAAAAATAATAGTTCTGAAACTCCTTGGACATTTCTGAACATAAATTGAATAGATATTACAAACTTGCGCCTGTTTCTTGTCGGGTTGAATAGGTAATGTTATTGCATTGTAACCGGGATGGACAAGTCTTCTATGGATTCATTGTCTATTTTCTTCTTGCAGATTTTGCATGTGACTTTGCATCGACTGTTTGACATCAGGGCTTTCTATCTTCAAATGTGCCAAGCATTGCGTTTCCATTGTCTGTTTAAGGAGGCTTGGACTCAATTACAGTTCCACGATAGTATTTCATTCACGATACGATAGAGATATGCATCACCGATTCAAGACGATGAGTTCAAGACGTGGAAAATTTTCTTAAGCTAAGGAAATTATCGAAATCATGTTGGGTCTACCACAGTCAATTGAATTTTAAACTGCATTGCTCCAGCTATTTACAAAGTTATTAACGATGAAGAATTTGAAACGAAAGTGAAAAATAAGGGAAGTTCCATAAGTTAGAAGAAAAGTTAAGTCACATTTGACTTTGTCTTTTCACTAACGTTTATGTGCTTAATCGGAAAGAAAACAAAGATTTTGACCATTTCTCTGCGACAAGAGGATTTAAATATTCTTGATACACTTAGGCTCACTGAAGCTACCATTGAAATCTTGAAAGACATGAGAGTGGATGAGAAGGTCTGGGATGATGAGATGAAGGGCGCCACTGATTATGCAAGTAAACTTGACGTAAATCCACTTTTAGAATTTGAAACGAAGCACAAAATTAGACTGCGGTCCAGAATGATAGATGAGCATCCTGAAAGGACAGAAAAGATTGGTTTCTATAAGTGTTATTGGAAAAGATGAGCTTTGTACTAGACTGCCTCATTGTCAAATACAAGAAAAACTTGAAAGTTTGTTTGGAAAAGATAAAGACATTAGACTAACTTTTAGAGATCTGGTTTTTGAGATGACACTAGTATATTTGTTTGCAGTCAATGCACAAAGATGAGTTATTTGGAACTTTATTGTTTATCGCAGAACCACAAGAGCACTTTGAGAGCAAGTTATATGGAGATTACATGTCCTTTAACGATAAGAAAAACGAATGCATGAATCCTGTGTTTTGATCTTCTTTAATGCCTATTCTTATAACTAATTTATCCACATAATAATTATGTTTATAAAAGCGTTTCTCTATGGCTTTCTTCAGGAGGATTTCAATGTCTTTCTAAAGTGATAATATATAACCTCACGTTTTCAATGTAGTCGTAGAGAGGATAAAATGCATGTTACCACCCTACGGAAGTAACATTTCTACAAAAGATTATACTAAAACTGTGATAAACTGTACAATTCATATGTTATTAGGTTAGACACAGTTGATTTTTTCAAACGACACTATGGCTTGAATTAAATTTCATGACTCTTATGCATTCTATTGGCAAATACAATTAATATTCCGTACCTGCAGTCTGATGCCCTTCCTTTCCTTCATAACTTCATCCAAGTGTACCGTGTTGACTTATGACACTTGTTTCATCATTTTGAAAGCAACATATCAAGATGTTATGAGGATAGGGAAGGCAACGGGAGATGTAAACACTGTCATCAAACAGTTCAATAAAGTTTACTACCCGTTATTACGATTGAGAACCTGTTTTCCACCAAAACAATGTTTACGCGAGTCGACCAAATTTAGGAGCTTCATATTGAAGTTGCAAAAACAATCTATTGCACGTTTTAACGCATACAAGACCCACTTTCAAAGGATTACTTCGGACTGATTAATAGAAAATCTAGTCTCTATAATATTCTCTGTATGCTATGTACAGATTGTATTCATGTAAGTATTTGTATCTAGATAAATATGCCAACAAATCAATGATTAAAGATTGTTGCATTATACGTATTAAGAATTGTACACCATTTGACATCCGAATAATCATTAGTTAGAGGAAGTTGACACGTCTAATGAAAGTTTATTTTAATGAAAGAATGATGGAATGTTTTTCATCGATACTAGCTCATTATGACGACATGACACTTGACATGCAACTCTGCAACATTAACAGGCTAAAGTAATTAAGTCAAACTTTGATGTTTGTACTTTGGTACATTTCATCTTATGTTATAATAATCTGGAAAAGAAACTGTACGTTATCTCCATTGTAAGTATCAAGACTGGCTTAATGCTAAAAAATATCAAGTTCTGCCTCTTCATGATCACATGCAAGGACATTTGGTATGGTCTGCTTGAAACCTTGTCTATGCTATCATTAACGGAGTTTCAAATGTCAACACGTACGTAACTAACAGTTTTACGTAGCGGTCTGTACTGCATTACCTTCCTAAAAACAACTGTCCTTGAAATTAAAGATGCCATTAAGTTGATGTAAAATGGAAAACCCCAGGAAAATTATCGTTTACGAGCTGAATTTTTTAGCTAAAGAATTAAAGTATAATATTTGTTTATATTTACACTACAATGTCCGTTTTAGCCAAGTAAGCACTTACATAAGTAACAATCAACAAATAGCTGAAAAGAATTACAAAAGCAACCAAAAAAACTTTGAAGGGGAGGCAAAATATTCTATTACCACCAAAGTGTTGGGTAAGGGGGTGCGGCACGGCAGGGTGACCTTTCATCCTTCCATTGTCCCTCAGGGTAACATAATTCTTGGCTTGTATATGGCAGCAGGGCACTGTACCAAAAGGTGCATAATTTAAACATCTTTATAAGCAACAGAGCAACATGTCTGCTTGTGATAACGCCAGGAAAATGCGTCATCTACCAGTTTCAAGAAAGAGACTTGCCCGGGCTGCCTTGAATCGTCCCAATGCTCCCAGTGGCATGATTAGTGCTACTTGAGTTCCCATGTGGATTAAGATCTTTGTAGGGGCACTTCTCAAAGATTGGGTTACAGGATCAAACAACATGTTCCAGCCACTGTACGCCAAGCATCAATTCCTCCTAGAGAACATCCATCTCGCCCTTGCAAAGCGAAAATGACTGCCAAAACATGCGATTCTGCCATAAGCCAACATTTGCTAGAAAATTCAGAATGCGCCAAAACGTATAAGGACGAGAATTTTCGGATAATTGGCACAGCTAGATCGTCCTTTCATCTAAGTGTATTGGAGTCTGTCTAAATTAAAACAACAAAACCAGTACTCTGTAGGCAGAAAGAGTTTGTTTTTTTCACTTGGACTCTTCCAATAATGTTTTGTAACTTCATTTTCTCTTCCTTTGTTTCCTTTCTTGTCTAGGATTGGTTAGTTTTGCTGCATGTTTCATATAAATATAAAAGTGTTACTTTTATCGTTCCTGGAAAATATATGATATTCCTGGCCAGTAATATTGAATACATCGAACATGGTTCACACCCCACCGTTTGTAACTCGGTAAAAACACCGCGTGCTCCAGTGGTCTCTCACTGCATTCCTCTACATCGGGGTTTTGACAATTTTTTTCAAGCCTGGGAGCATAGTATTTCCCCCACTAAAAGTCAGAAATCACCACAGGGAAAACCTCTTTAGCCTCAAACACGAATCATTGACGTTTAGATCATTTGTCTGATCATTTGACAATGCATACTCGGACAACAAAGTGCATGCGTTCTTCAAAGATTATCGAAAACTTTGAAATCTACATGTTATACACTTTCGTAGTTTTCGTATGTGAAGCAAAAATGAAAGACGCTACTGCTGGAATTCTTCAAGGAATCGAACGTGTTTGGTGCATATAACGTGAAGAAGAAAACCTTAGATCCCTATGGCAAAATTGTACTTTCGATAGGGAAGTCCTTCACTTCGAAACAACATGGCGCCAGGAGAGGTTCAACAGTTCCCTCCTGGCACCAAGGTTAATTTGTCAATGTTAATCGATTTTATTTTGCAGAAGACTTATCACGAAATAACAATTCTTTCCGAGTTGTGAGTATACGCTTCATTGATAATTTAGTCATAAACGTTTGCTTGTGTTTTAACGAACTATAAGTTACTGCGGGATTATGTATCTGCCCTGCACTTGTACTGTACCAATTTAAAGATTGCTTGCTTGCTTCCGTTTGAAAAGTCTGAGTGGTTTAATCATGTTTACAGTTATAATATTCTTAGCAATGTACAATTTAAATACGCCCAACGTACTGCCTTGAATGTTACCTGTTTCAGGGAACTTGATGTTCGATTCTGTCGCATAAGTATAGCATCGGTCGAAGATGGGCCGTTCTCGTATCCAAAGGGTTGCTTGTTTTAATATTTTCATATTTAGTTATTTTGTACAAGACCAACGGCACCACGTTGTTATAACTCAACTTTAAACATATTCAAAAAGCCGGGAAGTAAAATTTAATATTTAGTAACAAGTTATTGAATTGTAATTTAAATGGCTGGTCAGGATCGCCGCCCCCGCCTAACTTGCCTAAGTGCGTCCAACAAAATTCATACTTTTTAAAAAATTTCCACACTTGATGATAACGAGTTTGATTATACACAATTATAGGTAAAATGCGCGGGCCATTTTCACTAATATCACTTACAAACTCATAAATTAAGCACTTTCCCCAAACTGAACATTATTTCAATATTGGTATGCCCAATGTAATTCAGATTGATTGACAAATTTCATCCGTTTGCACTGTCTGTTTTCCAAAGATATGTAAATCAAAGTTTTGTTTGACAGTTATATGGTGTTGCTATGGGCTAACCCTTATGGTGCAGCTTTTGACATGTAGAACCATTCTTTTGTGGCGAAAAATAGGTATGGCTTAATGATGCATTGAAGTCTGCTATTTTCTTTTGAAATCCTACTTGGCGTTTTCCGTAAGGTTCTGTTTATTGTAGACCATGGATTTGTTTCTCACATTTAGGGCAAGAGTATAAAATTTCTAGCTACACCTCCTTACAAAGGGTACAGGAAAATTTACTCAAATCCTTCTTTGGTCTATAATCTTTGTCTGCAACATAGAACCATTTCAATGTGCTTTTTACACCAGTTTACTATTAGGTATCCAAAACATTGCTTACTCAAATGGCCCAGTATCTTGAAACCTCTTGTATTTGAATGTAATGTGTATTGAAACTAGTTTGTAGTAACTACTCTACGTCTTGCTGTCTAGTGTTTTGCCATATTTTAGAACTATACATGGTTTTGACTTAATGGACGTGTTTTTATATGATCTAACATATCTTTTTCACCAGGTTACCAAGAAAATCAGATATTGAAAGGTATGTATATGTATAAAATTGAAGTTTTATTATATAGTTCTACCAGGAATGAAATGCTTGCAATCGTCTTAATGCCACAATTTTTTCCAAGTAAAATTATCACATCTAGATGGCACAGAACAGCAAAATAACTTTATTTCTTTACCAGTAGCTATTGGGCTTTTTGGTCCTGTATCAGTTGTAGTAGTACTAATTTTTAATAATGTTCCCAACAAGTGATTTACAGGTCAATTCTAAATGGCAACTTGTTATTACGTTTCTTTGCATCTAGTAAAGAAAATGTTTACTCTTTAAGTTGTATTTTGATGTCAATCATTGATCTATTTTGACCATTTGACTGATAGCCGGCAGTTTAATTTATTTATTTGCAGAAAGATTGAAATAATACAGTTTGCAACAAAATCAAGACAACAGTTTATCCGATTACTTGCCTTGGTACGATGGGCCTCCAGTGCAGACAGAGTAGACAAATGTCAGGTAACTAACTGACACAGCAACTAATTAACTGCTTGCAATTTGCCCTTCAGTGTATTTTCAGTTTGTCAAATACTCTTGCTAATCATAAGAGTTGTCTAATATTTTGTCATTAAGAGTAGAAAAGTCTGTCAAAGGCATATTAGTACAACTGAGTAAGGATTTAAATGCTATCTATCAGAATTACCTGGGAAAATGAGCAACACTTGTATATGGAGAAAGTGAACTATGGAGGCGTATGCCTTAAAGAAATAAGCATGACTTGATGATTAATCCTATATCTGGCATTGATGAAGGCGTAAGCCAATTGACAGAAACAAATCAAGGAATTTTCCCTTACTTATCACTTCGTCTTATGATATCAAGGACTTGGAAAGTCTTTCACCAAATCTTCATGCCATGATAGCATGGAGGTTTGAGTGTTGGCTTTCAAGTCTGAGGGTTATGAGTTCAATCCCAGTCGGCTTCCACTTAGTTCAGCTATTGTGTTAATGCTCCACTCTTGACAAATATATCAAAGCACTTTTGTCGGTTGAGATACTACATATATCTGAGACTGATGATGGCTTAAGTGGAAACATGGAAAAAAACCAATGGAGCTCCCATTAACCTCCTCTGAGCTTTATATCATAATTCCAAGGACTTCGACTGCGAGTTAGGGCTGTGAGTTTTATCCTGGTCAGCTCCCACTTATTGCAGTTATTGTGTAAATGCTCCACAAATATATGAAAGCACTTGTGTCAGTTGAGATACAACATATATCTGACACTGATGAAAGCTTAAGCAGAAAGACAAATAAATTACAAATTTCCTCTTATCCACCACTCAGTTTCGTTTTGTGATACCAGGGACTTTCGTTCACCAAGTCTTTGTACTGAGGCTTGAGCATTGACTTTTGATTGTTACATATGTACGTATAGATGATCAAGTAAACGTTGAGAATATAATCTAGGTTAATTTTGAGATGTTTTGTTGATCTTGTCCACTCTCGTGTTCCTAGGCCATTTCAACTTTTCTGGACCAACAGAACATGTACTTCATAGACACAGCCGATATGTTGGCAAGAATGTCAAGAGATACCCTTGTCAAAGCTAGGTTTGTTATTTTTTCATTTTGTAAATTGTTTCAATCTTAAAGGTTTTTAGTGACTAGGAAAGAACATAGAAAAATTTAGTAAAGAAGAGATGTGTCAAGGTCCTGGGAAGTGTTGTTTATAAAGCATTGATATGGCTAGTTGTGTTATATTGGTCTTAAAACTTGTCATGATGGACAACAGATGTATGAAAGTTGTGTACATAAGTATGGTAGATGGATCACTCACATGACGTACAGGGACAGGATTACCAACATGATGCTGAGCAGAGGGTTCTGGTGGATAATGTAATATCCTGGGAAGGTAAGCAAGATTGGTCAAAGTGGCTAGACCATATTTTGCAAGTGCAGCCAGTGAGGATGCAAAACTGTATACAGGCCGGGCTGTATCCTGGATGGAAAAGGCCATTTGGTAGTGTCAGGATGGCCAGTGAGCGTTATTAAAAATATCATATTGAGGCAGTGTTGGTATCATGAATTTTTTGTAGATCTAGTTTCAATATGGAGGTTAGGCAGTTGTTGGAGCAAATCACTTATGACTATACTGACAGGAAGAGTGTTGCCAAGGAAATGGCTGATATATAGCATTGTGTGAAGTGGTGTAAAGATAAAGAAGATGAAGGAACAAACTTCTTTCTTTGCCAATATAACCCTTTGAACTCTTGGGACATATCAACCTGCTCTTCTTTGATGGTTGCATAGTAGGGCCATTCACTTATAAGTATTTTAATTTGCACCATTGTGATTATCAGATTGTTCTGTATGTAAACAAACTTATCAATCAGTTACCAGAACAACACTTTAGCTTGACAGTGTAACATTCCAAGTTGGCATCATACATACATTGGTCTCACTGGTGACTTTCATGCTAAGAACGGATACTCTCATTGCAGGCATTGTAGCTTTGAGTCCAATTGGCATTTAGAACTGCTGAAAAGTTATTTTGCCCTTTTCAATTAGAATTTATCACAATGTACAAAATATGATGGCATTGTCATGATCCATTTTGATCTGGTCCTCTGTTGTATAGCTTAAAGGTGAAAGAAATTATGACCGATATGGTGCCGAGAGTGCCACCAGTCTTGGCTATATTTTCTATTCTGCTTAACCAAGTCCTCTCCTCATATGGCTATAATTTGGCTGTAAGGAATCTTGGTTTGTATTGACTTGGCCTTTCTGTCATGAACTTGACAGTCTTTAAGTAGCTAAGTGGATACAGCAGACCAGTTGAAATTAATATGAGACCGCTTAAACTGAGCTTTAAGTTTGAAATTGCAACATAACTGTATACTGCCAGCTTTATTACTTTGGAGCCCTGTATTGACCAAGTTTTCACCTAGTCTCAAGTAAACTTAGTTTCCTTGTGTGGAAGACTGTTTTTGAGACACTGTACACTCTAGGGAATTAACTTGTTTATATTATGTCTATATGATCTGGTTAAAAAGGCATAAAAGTCTTACTTTATTTTGCATTTTCCCAAGCATGCCCATGTAGTCGTACTTCAGATGGGCCAATAAATTAGGGCCTTCTGTCAATTGTGTGAATATTCATAACTGACCCCCTTTTTGGTTATCACAAGTGATATGACAGTTACATAACTGTGAAGAACTGCATTTTTACAGACAAACAAACTATGTCATTAGTTTAACGAAACCCAACGCAATTATTTTTGCTAGTTAATTAGAGTTTTGTGTCATAATCCTGAATTTGTAAATATTGTAATATTCATCTAGAAGTTTAAATAAGGTTGTTTTGTACTGCCAATAGTAATTGGCTAGTGTTTTTCTGTGGTACTGTGGAATGATTTGGAAAATGGTGTCAAGTGTCTGCAATATGACCTTCAGTAACAGGTAACTTTCTTTATTTCAAATGAGGATGTAAGAAACTCGCCAGAAATGACCAGAGTATCAGGGGAGCTTCCACATTGAAACCAATTTATGTTCCTTGTAGAAGTGGTCTAAAAGACGTAACTCTGCTGATAAAAACGGCTGTTGCTATCTGTCTGTCAAGGTATTCACAATTGGCTTGGCCTTGTGCATAGTAGCCCATGGTCAACTGCCTATGGTACTTGTTTCCAATCATAGCAATTAGAATGGCATCCATTGCAAGAAATGTTGCGGTGCGGAGTTCCTACCAGAGTATATATGTACCACACAAACAGAGAATGCTTAGTTCAAGCTGAGCGTAATTTCGAACATATTGGCAATTTTGCAATCAATTAATTGTTGGTAGCACTTGTAAAAGACTGTTTGTAAGTTTTTGTCAACGTTCACAGCTGTCGATGACTTCATTATATATTGCAGACAGTGACAAAATGCTGTTTCTTTCTAAGGGCTTTATATGGTATGGAAGAGAATTTTGTGTTTTTTGACGTAAAATATTTTCACGCCTAACAGCTGTCTGCTGAGTGCAAATGATATATGCACGACAACGTTAACCATTGTCCTTTTTCTTCTTATTCTGGATGTATGTACTGCAGCATTTAGCCTTTTGGTTGTTCTTATGAGACAAGTTAGTAAAGATGGGACATTAAAGTGCATTGGTTGTAGTCTAAAGCAGTTGAGATATGAATTTGAAACTTTAGCACCCTTTTGAAGAGGACAATTGCACAATCTTTCAAAATGCCACGAAGACTTTGCTAGGCGGTTAATTGGTGGATGCATCATTTTGTTTTTCAAATGTGTAGTGAAGTCATAACTCTATGGTTATGGTATGAGTATGATTTTATGTGTGCTGTTAAAGTTTCAGAAAATGCCATGCTTTTTAATGAGTCCGTTTTATGTCAGCACATCCTGTTCTTCTCGGTTTTAAAGAGTGTTTGTAGTGTTTTCCCCATTTGCCTTCAAGATTACCAAATTTTTCCTTGCCTGCTGCCGTGGATGTTCTTACTACTGGCAAGTTTAACAGATTACCGAGATGCATAAGGGTACGCTTGACTTTGCTTTCTGTTTTAATAGATGTTAATACCTTGGGTGGCACGATTATTGTTCAATGTTACTCAAGTATCACTTGCTTTATGTTATGGGGACAGTTGTTTTGTTTTTTTGACAACCGATTCACTGTAAAAAATATTTTAGGATCCATATTTATTTGTGCATGCTATCTGAGTGTTAAACAGTGACGAAAACGATTATTTTCATTAATGATAAAAAGCTGCATGCTTGCTGTTTGAATGTAAACGAAAATGTCTCCTTAGCCGAGTTTAGCCGAGTGCTGCATGCTATAGGATGAGTATATTTTTCTTCTTAATGCTGAAAGGCATTGAAACCACACTCATTCTTTTATCTACCCGTGTGCCCTCTGTCTTCCTTTTTACCGCACTATTCCCGTATGTTTTAGATTTCCTCGGCCGATCAACGCAAACATAAGAGAACGTAAACATTGTCATAGTAGCACGATATAGATGGTGTTGTATACTTGTAACGAAATTGTAGCTAGTAAGTAACGTACGCCTTTGTAGAATGTCGTTTTAGAATTGCAACTATGGTTGATTTTCTTTTTAACCCGTACTTTTATTTCTCTTTTAGCAGTGTTTTCAGTGTGTTTTGTAACTTTCAATTGATTAGTTGATATGCATTTATTCAAGCGTAGGTCAAATTGGCTATTAGTAGTTAAACACCAGTAGCTGATTATATACGCAGAGATTTCATGTTCAATAGTTATGTATTATAAGGGTTAATGTTTCTCTCTCGTTCTCTTGCTTTTTAACACTTTATAACACTTTCTTACGGTTTATTACACGTGGAAAACATTTTGGATGTTCATTGTTTGCTATTCACTGTAAACCATAAACTTTTCCAGGATCGCATAATACCACCTGATCCAATTAGTCCAAGTGACAAGAAGAGAACCTTGGTAAGACTGAGTGAGGTCATTCAGCACCGACTAGTTACAACTAACACACCAACTGAGTTCACCAGAGTTACAGTTGGTAAGTGTGATAATGCATTTTACTCTACACTTTTTGATTAAAGATATTTAAAGAGCGATAACATGCAAAACGCAACATCAGTGTAAAAAGTTTCGATTTTTCCAAAAAGAAAATAGAGCTTAACCACAAGCCTATTTAACTACATTTTATGTAACATGTTGGGATTGAGTATCATAAGTATGTTGTTTACAAGGAAACTTGAATAAGCAACTGAGCACATATTAAATCCCTATTCATTAAGTATAGGTGTCTTTCTTGTCCTTTCTTTTTCGTGGATGAGTACTGTCAGTAGACTGTTTGGTCGTTTTTTTAAACACCAGAATTGGTGACTGTTCCTCGCCTCCCTCAGCGTCAAAATCTGAGTTTCCTCACAAACTTTTAGTGTATAGGCATGTGTCCATCTCCGTTTCCTTAGCCTTTGGACCAAACAGCTTTGCAAGTGAATACAACAAGGCCTCTCTGTTTAACTTCCATAATCCATCGTAGAAGTGCTGAGGGGTCAGGGTGAGGAGCATTATGTGCCGTGTTGTCAAATGCCATTGGTATGACCCGGTCGTAAAATTGAGCTTACAACCTTCAGCATGTAAAACGAGCACTCTGCCTCTAAGTTATTACTGCGGTCTACCTTAGGGTAGTGGTACGGTATTGTTTCACATTTCATAAGAAAATTTTTTGTAGTTGTCGGATAGACAGATGCAACGTCGGTTCCTTACGTTATTTCTGTATATTTTCTCTTATACTATACTCATAATTTATGTCTACCTATTGCCGTGGTTTTTAAAAATGTCGAATATCTCATGAACTGATATGATAACGAATGAGCAAGTATTTGCATTGGCTAACATAAAACGCAAGTAATTATGTAAACTGTCAAAACTGGGAAGTTTAAATTTTTAGGACGCGTTGTGTGTAGAAACGGAATACACAATCTATTGCTAAATGGGAAAATAGAAATCAAAAGAGGCAAACATAGAATGAAATATTTGAACAACAACGGCGTAAACATCAAATGGCAGTATTTCAATTGATTATACTAGAATCGAAACGTGTGGAAAAGCACCATTGTCATCGCCTTAGTGCATGACGTATAAAGGAGAAGACTACCGAGCAATAATAGTCTTTCCGTTCACACTGGAACTGATGAATCCGTACCAATATGAATCCGCTGTCCGTACTAGTTTGGGGTCGCTTTCCAAAGTGTACCTGCTTGGTTCCGTTCCGATTAAGGTCCAGTGTAAACGGCTGTTACAAATCCACACGGGTGGGATCGGACACCATGAAATTTCCCGTCTCGAGACCGATTTAATTTGATGGTCCGTTTTTTCCATGGCACCAATTTTGATTTATTAATTTTTAGTCGTGGATATACAATGTCTAAGTAAAATGTCTCGCTAGTAAGTATGGTTTATACCTTTAATTCTTGGCTTCAGTGTGTGTTGCTCCCAAACGAGGAAATTGGATGGAACCGTTCCAGTACACTTCCCAGTGTAAACGCGTACTAATTTGGATCCGATCTATTACAAACGTTAACGGAAATCGTTACGGATCTTTAAAAGTGTAAATGGGGCCTTGGTATCTACTAACTGGTATTTTCAGTGGTGGCTTCTTGACTTGCAAACTGTTCGTTTCTCATGGTAACAGTAATGCCTGTTTTGCAACTCTTTTTGCTAGCCTATGTTTCTCTGCGTCCTTCATGGAAAACTCCATATTATGTTCCTGGAAGACGCCATGCTTTCTCATTGATTAGATGAAAGATATACATTTATATATATGTATTTATATTTATATTTATGTATAGCACATTTGGAATGAAAAGCGATTCATCCACGATGTTTAATCTACAAAGCCTTAGTCTTTTGCTAGAACGACAGTAATCCAACCGGGATTATTAAATATATATGGTGTTGTGTACCTGGTATTGCTTAGATTACTTTCTAAAATGTTTTCACCCTTGGCAAAGCTACTGCAGTCATATTAAGGTCCACTTTAAACTGTTGTAATTTTAGTGTCCTGTTATTCAACTTTCACAGAGCAAGAACCTTACAAATAGAAGAAAATTACTGCTGCTTTCGTAGCCTATAATACATTGCATTTGATTTCTAGACTTCGTATTAAAGGACGTGTTTGACCATATCTACTCTTCGTTCATTGAAAATTTTGTACATGCATTAGTTATGTCAACAGTATGCTTTTAACTTAACGGTGGAAATTGCCTTTGCAGGGGACGGAAGAGTAAAGTTAAGAGTGGAAGACGAATTTGAGGTACGTTCATGAAAGCAACAGCTTATATTAGTTGCTAGGGGTTTTTATCAAGACATTTGTTTGGAAATTTTAGTAGTTTAAGACAAAAAACTGAGCTGTCTAAAAATTTAGCGAATTAAGTTTTGGCTATATTTGAAATACGAAAGGGAAACCTTTGGGTAAATCGGTACAATTCTGTTTGTGCAGGTGTACGATTGTATAGTCTGCCGGTTTGACTGCCAGTTATCGCCGACTTTGGGTTTAATTTAGGCTGCCGCACAATATGCAACAAAACATACTCATAGTGGCCATGCCGCAAGCTGTTCTTTATTTTCTGTACCTTGCTGGGCTTCGTCTCATCTGCCCGTGATTGGATAGTTACCATCCAATGGATACGTCGTCGTCCGTGCTCCCGTAAGGGAAACGACTTTCAAGTACTATTTTTACTATAATAGTAAGAACTAAGTGCCCTCATTTTGTTACCAGAAATATAGTCGGAGAGCACAGACTTCCACTAGATCTTTAGCATGTTTCGCTTCTTACCATAAAATAACCCCAAATGTATTTGAATTCTTTTCTGTTAGATTCTATTCCCAAACATCCCTATTTTTCCAATCCTGGGTCTTTGTAACCAAAATTGTGCCAGGACCTGGACCAAACCTTTCACAGTGGTTAAATATTTTACCTCGTTAGGGTCAGCCAATGTTCATATTATTTATGCTATTTTGACCGAGATATTGCAGAATACGTCAACCTTCGCTTACGACAATGTTTGCGAAACTTGCGAAAAGTGCTCCAAAATCTCGGATTTAATCCAGATCACCACCAAAAAATGAATCAGCTCGAGCCAGCCCGATCGCTAACATACTGTAAAAATTTGTGAACGATACATTCAAAACTTTTTGATTTACTTTACCAACAAAACGACAAACATACATACATACATACATACATACGTACGTACGTACGTACATACATACATACATACATACATACATACATTGGTAATATTAACACTTACCGTTGATATATCAACTGTCGTCCTTCCAAATGCTTTTGTCTGTTTTATAACATAATTTGTGTTTTAAGCTGTATAAATTTTGTTCTGTACTGTTGTTACAAACATGAAATATTTGCTTGCGTAAGGAAATTGTTTTGTCTACTGCTGTGGTTTCTGTCTTTTTACTGTTAATTTGATCACGTAGGTTACGTTAGTTCTGATGGGGGATGAAGTCACAATTCCATGGAGACTGATTAAAATCGAATTTCTGATTCAAGACTTTGAGACTGGAGGTATGTATAAGTATTAAAAACCCCACTCAAAGTGACTGATACGAATATTATATCGTAATAGCTTCATACTTGCATGCAAATTTCTACAGAGGATCCTCGTTTACATATACATAAGATATACCCTACAGTGATGCTTCAACATTAGACAGTATTGACAGTGATAAGTGAGCGAATTAAATTTCTTAAAGTATTACGATTTTGTGTTGGGAAAATGCTAGTCTCAATAATTGGCTAGGTAAGTGTTCAGAGTTATTTTACAAACATTGAAGTATAACGTCTTGGCTTTTTTCTTACATATTAGTCTTTCCTTTTAGATGGGAAATCTTTGGTCCACGATATGCAGGTAAGAGGTCGCCTTTTTTACGTGTTTTGGCATAGACGGTAAACATTTTTATCACTATTTACGCTGTGTTGCGGAGGAACTTTCTGGATTTTTTCGGACAGCTGACGTGAAGGGTCGTTATGGGCACTACGTTTCTGTCGACCATTTGCAAATCCGTTATTCCATCTTTGTAGATCGCAGGTAGTGTATGGAAAGGTTTTTCTGTGACGATTAGATTCGATACAAGATTAATGTATTGTCAAGACTGTGGTAACTAGTTAAGGATGAGAGATAAGCATTGAAAGGCTGTCTATTTCCAGGAAGGCAAGGACATCCGCTTGTTCAAGTTTCCAAATTGTTGCATTGTTCCAAACCGCTCTATCTTTTTATAAGAGCAATTCTATAATGACACGAGTCTGGATTTGGACCAAAATTTAAGAACAGACTGGCTTTTTTAAGATCTAGAAAGTAATTTTGAAAGAAACCGTCAGATTGACAACACAAATAGAATGAGCAATTTGAAGCACAATATGGGTCGGAAGGACAAGGAAGTGCAAATTGGCGGCAATTTAATTTCCTTAATATTTCGTATCCATGATTTTAATGGGAACTACCCCATTCGTTACCATCAATGTAATAGTATTTTGTTTTCCCAAAGTTGATGCAACATTTAGTTATTGTCTTGTTTTTAATTGGTTTGAGTAGATTTCTGTATTGGTAGTATTCTAAAATTGCTTATTGTTAATCAAGCATACAGATGGCACCAAAATCACATTTCCAAAAGATTAAAAAATTAAGAACAGTTTAAGAACTTTCCAGCCTGAACATGAAAGAAAAATTGAGAACGACAAGCCCCGATCAAAATTTAATTTCTGTAAAAAGATCTGTTGTAACTTATCGTAATAGGTGCGTGATAGGTTCAGTACTAATATTGCACAAGGTTTTCCAAACAATCAATAGAGTAAAAGCTTGATTTTCGAAAGCAATACCAAAAGCATCAAGAAATGTTGGAGAGGTTAAAACAAAAACTGTGTAAACCACATATCTGCAACTTGTTCCTGATATTGTCGAACAAGCCTTCACGCTGCTAGTATTGGAATGGCTCCTTACCTCACTGTATGTTTAATGGTAGTTTTATTTATTTTGTTTTTAGATTCAGTACATCCATCAACTTGTTCAGTCACGACTTATGGTCGAGGAGGAACCTCTTGTTGATTTATATCGATGTCTTCGTATCCTTTTCCATTGTTACAAGACATACCGAAAAAGGGTATCTCTTTGTCTCCTCTATGACCTCTTCTTAATAGTCCCTATTTGAGTCCATAATGATGCAATACTACGAAGCTAGTATACCGTCCTTTTCCCTGCTATCAGAGTCAGATATTACCGATAAATTGTATGCCACTAAACATTTACTAGCATCCAAGCCTACTTACGTGCGTCTTTCATCAGGCTTTACAAAATCAGCGAGTTTAATGGCTACGCTAATGTTCTAAAAAAGAGTCCTGTACGCCTTTATTTGCCCCAATATGCCGAAATAGGACGTACAAACTATACCTCGGGTATGAAAATTAAAGAAAGCCAAACCCAGCGCAATTTATCCGAAGAGACAACTTGTCTGGTTTTGTTTAATTTCTTCTTGTCAACCTTCTTTGTGTTGAAGTTAAAAGAGCTGCTCGACAGGACTTCTACATAAAATTCCTTAGTGGAAACCGTGTTTTCTGGCTCTCTTATGAAAGCTCATCAACGTTATATAAAAACGGTAATAAAATTGATATAGAAAAGTTTGCCAACGTAAAGTTGAAAAGTGCATAAAGGTAATATAGAAAAGGCAATGAGGAAAAAACAGGGAAGGTTACAAATTAGTATAGTAAAGATCAATAGGTGATGTAGAAAAGGTCAAAAAGAAGTATACAAGAGACCAGCACAGGAAAGAGTTCTACTAGAATTATAACTTGTTAGGTGTTTCTTTTTCCTCAAAATCAGCTACTGTGCAAACCCGTGTGGTATTTAGAGAAACTATTAATGAACTACATAACTCTTCATTTAGCCGCTGACATTGTACAGGATTTCACATAAATTGCACCTATAGCAGACCCTACTCAAATTGGATCTTCATTTTTCTTAACTATCAAAGATTATTTTGCAATGTCATTACAACTCGAAGTCTTCCACACACAAGTATGTAGCTCACTTATACCAGTTATGTGTAGCCCCTTAAAGCCTGACGTACCTTGCCAGTCAACAAATGCAGGGATGTTAGTGTAAATTCCTTTAGAGACCACGTATATATTTTGAGAAAAATAACGTCGTGGTCTAATTTGGTCAGAATATTACCTTTCTTCGCTGCTAACTTTGTTAGCCGCTTCTGTTGATTTCAAATTAGGTCTCTCCTAAAACACTAATGGTGACTTACTGTGTGATAATGTGTAGAAGGCAAGGAAGCTTGGCTTTGACAGAAATACATTATATTGTTTAACATAACATTCGCAGGAATTTAGGACAGGGAATGATTGGTTACAAGACGTCCATAAGGGCATTACGATACTATACTTTACAATATGTTACGACTGGTGTCGGAACCAAGTCTAAGTAGGGTAGTCTAGGGTAGCATGTTTAGAAAGAGCATTTTAGCTCTTTCAAGGAAGCATGTAACATATTTTTTCTGTCTATGACTAGTACTGTACCCACATTAAGAGCACTAATAATGAATCAAGTAATTTCTTTCATCCATCAGTGATCATTATAAAGAAACTTTTGTACTTAAAAAACATAGCGGCTTTGTAATATGTTTGCAGCATAGTTTTTGAATCTCAGTAGCAGTAATGTTTGGCTTTCCTATGGCAGGTGACTCGCCTGATTAACGAGAGATGGGGAGATACAGTAAAAGTGGAGGAGTATTTTCCAGGCAGGAAACTTGCGGTCTCATACTGGAGGTGAGGGTCATTTATGTATGATGTATGCTTTTTCTGCAATACTTTTTGTGAGTTGTTGTTCTGCCATGATCGGAAATATCGACTTTGCAATATTGCAATGAAATATTCATGCCAAAATGTCCAGTTCTTTTCAGCCAACATAGCGGGAATGTCTTAAACTGGAATAGCACCAAGTTTAGTGCAGCCACCTGCGAAATCCAGGTGGAATTTCAAAGGACGTATGTTATGAGGAGAAATTTGTTTCTCTACCAGGATTTTCTCAATTTATTTTGGTTGTGTAAACGATGTTATTACATGATATAGCAGTGACGGGTTATTTTGGGTTATCCCTAATAGTTTTGGTTTCCAAATATATTGAAATTAGGTCATTAGTAATTGTTGTGATTCCGAAACCAGACATTTACGTTGAAGAGCACCTAAATAGAATGACTTCCGTCCAAGCCAACTCTCTACCCTTGCATCAAATTTTGTGTAAATCGGATCAGCAGGTTTTACGTCATCACGTTGATAATCAACTATGCAAACTAGAAACACCGGAGAGCACAAACGGCTCAGTATCAGGTGGGACTCCTGGTTTTTCTGAACATTTGAATAAGCTATGCTAATAGGCGTTATGCTAATAGGCGTTATGCTAATAGGCGTTAGGGTAACAGGCGTTATGCTAATAGGTGTTATGCTAATAGGCGTTAGGGTAACAGGCGTTATGCTAATAG
>JANTCA010012425.1:0-18453 GCA_024741275.1 Chironex yamaguchii | reverse complement strand
GTTGCAACGGCAAGTGTTGCAACGGCAAGTGTTGCAACGGCAAGTGTTGCAACGGCAAGTGTTGCAACGGCAAGTGTTGCAACGGCAAGTGTCGCAACTCTCTAGATCCGTCCCTGCGTGCAACGTAAAAGTATGCAAACACTCACCTTCATTACCATGTCAATGTTAAAAGGTTAATGAAAAACTATTTGCATGATAGTCAATAGAATAACATTGAACATATTCCAATGACATTTGTTCAAAAAAGTAGTATTTCCATGTTTTCATGCCGTAATCACAAACTAAGTTTCACTTGAGTTCTATCTCATTAGAACGTTCAGCTTAGAGTCGACTGTAGATTTACCCACGTAACGAAGCACCATCACGTGACTTCATTTGTAAGACCAAAATTTATAACGGTCAAGCATTTATTCCTACATTATCCCCTTGATAGCAGATTTGGTTGAGACGTTTATTGTTTACAGTCGACAATAGTTGAGCAGGGAGAGTTGAAAGACAGTCAGAACTTGGACCTGTTTTTTACATTGTGTTTCGCATGCCCAAGAGAGGTATGGTCTTGTACCTACCTATTATGCTACTCATGAAGGTTGTCGTTTAAACAGACAAATGACAAAAGCATTGCCAGGTTAAAGTACTTTATTTATTGCTGATAGTATAAGAGTGGTCAGAACTTTAGAATGGTAAACTCGAGACGGCTTCGAGTGACATGAAATCAATTTTTTTACAATGACAAAGGCTGCTGCCACTTTTGTGCTCCAAAGCCAATTCTTGCACATAGATACAACAGTTTCGTGTTAGGAGCACCGACGTATCTCTATAGATGTTATTCGTCCTATTTATATTAAAGGATGATCAGCGTCAGTTTACAAAGGAGCGAACAAACGATATTACCTCGAGAGACACAGAGAACAAAAATGCTACCTGAGGGTGAATTCGAACAAAAACTTTAATGATGATTGTAGTGATTTAGCACCTGTGTCACTCCCACCTTGTAACGTGGCAAAAACACTAAGGACAAGTTCATGTAGGATTCGTTTGCTGACAGTTTTTTGCTTAATAAGCAAAGAGTATTTAAAGGACAAAATGAGAAAATCGTAAAAATCGTCTTCTTTTCAGTATTCATAGTTTTGCTGATAAAATAATCAATAAATTGGATCAAGATCGAAAGAAAAGAAATCATTGCCCCTCTAAGTATAAAGGTCTTATTGCAATATTGTCCTTGTACGAGGTTGGATTATGTGCTAAGACACACACTTCCACTTCATTCGCATTAGCTTTTCGCATACGATTTCTTTACTGCAAACTGCTAATGTATACTTGACTGATACTCATTTCAGAAGTATTCATAAGAATTTTCATTGTTTTTTAAGCCAATGAAAGTGGTTTTCAACCACAATTTAACGCAATTTTCCTTACCTTGCTCATTTGATTGGCTAATCGCTATCCGGGACTTCTGTTTGCATGCGAACGTTCGGATTATATTCACAACTTTCAAACTGATCAATTTCGGATTACGAAAATTAAAATGCGAATTGCAAACAATCAATCGCAAGCGAATTGCTAGTGAAGTAGAAAGGGCCTTGATTTAATGACCCATTTAAATTCTGCTGATTGCTTGAATGCGAGGGGGTTTCACTATGTGTCGAATACTCGTATCTTTGTTCAAGAATAAATTCTTTAACGGTCTATAATTTAGTGTTCTAAAAATTTCTGGCCCTAGGCAAAGGTCCACATACCCGTTTTGACAAAGAGCGAGTAATTTTTAATGTGTTTATGTTTTGGCTAAGGAAGCTTTCCTTCCTCTAAAATTATCGTGTATTTCTCGACATATTATTTGTATTCAAATCCAACCACTATCGAAATCAGGCATAATTACCAAGTCCTACGTTTTGATATGTAAGAGGGAATCCATTAATTGCTCTTTACTATGTTATGCCTTTTTGCTTATAATCGAAATTGCTGCGAGATGTACTTATATAGAGTACTCACAAAGAAAGAGAGCGAAGAATCAATCAATATAGGATTTATTAAAATGTTAAGCATTATCATCGGCTGATGGACAAAGAAATGAGGTTTCAATGGAGTCCATACGATGGAATTCTTTTGGCACTATACAAATCACTTTCTTCCCTTCATTCTCATCACCTTCTTTCCATGTTAAATTGAACCAATTTGATCATCCATAATACCTTGAAAAGGATACAATAGTGAGTTCGTATTTTTACGGTAAAGTTTTAATTTAAATAATGAATTACTTGCCTTTGCTTGGTATTTTTGTTATACTAGTACTTTCAGTATTTCAAAGAAATGGATCTAAAATTATAATTAATCAAGGTTTTATACATTAATGATCTTGTTCCTAACAGACACATCTCATTAAAGGGCGATGATAATTTCCTACTAAAATTTCCCATGCGAAAATGTCTTATTTGGAAATATACACATCTAGAATTCTAAAATTTCATATCCATCTGTCATTTAATAAATCAAACGAAGATTTAAATAGTTTTGCCTATTTTTTAAATGGAAAACTGATTGTGGTGTCTCAATATACGTCATAATTCATCGATACTTTCCTCTTGTATGTACTATAATAAATATCGACGTCAGTATATTATCAAACAGCAGCAAACTCTAACACCATGCGTACCATTTCAAGCTTCGAAAGACGGCGACTAGCAGCAAGTCTATTGCTTTACATAACGGTCAAGTTACAATAACCTTACAACTTAATTTTCACGATTCTGCAGTGCTGAATTATAAACATTGTATTTTTGCCAAAGAATCTCTATCTCAATAAAGAATTTGGTTTAAGTTCAGTATGTTTTTTGCCATACTGAACTTTTTCTCGCTCTTAGAAAGTGCGTGACCTTTTCAGAAAAACAAGAGTGGAAGAAGGCACAACATGACATCCCATATTGTTTTCGAAGCATTTCACTCGTGTAACTTTCGCGTAATGGTTGCTTTTTGAGTAGTGAAGACAGAGTTCCTGTACGAGATTTACTATTGGTTGGGGTTAATTGATGGTTAATTAATTTTGCTATTGGTGTCAGTCAATTTGAGCCAGTGCCGTGATTACACGCCGTTAACTTGACAGCAGGACTGTGATTGTCAACAAAGCTCAAGAGTGATAACCTCGTTTCTAATTCTCACAAATTCGCTCAAACATGCAAGATATTCATTAAGAAAACGTAGTAACATCCATAAAAGGCTTTGAAATAATTAAAGTAGAAAGCATTTCATATTTACTGATTCATCCTGATGTAAAGTTTTGATAATGACGTCATATGACTATGAAAGGCAATGACGTTGTAAAATGCAGCTTAAAGTTGTGTTTGCATGCTAACTTGCCGAACACTTTTACTTACCGGGACTTACTTGAGTTCAAGCTAAAATCAACTTTATTTTGCGCGTCCAAGTAGTAAAAAATGCATTTTAAGCAGCGTTTTGTAGTGCCTACTAATTGTCCAAAATTCTTACACCAAAAATGCTGTTTTATCACCTTACGGGACCCATTAATAGCTCAGTTTCACTTCAAGATTTCAAAGTTTAGAGCTCATCAGACGTATGGACATCACCTACATGTAACAAATAAAACAGTTTCCTTGTCAATAACTAATTGCGTAATACTTTACACTGCAGGTCCCACTGGGTTTGCAGTTTAATGGCCGCAGTATGTTAGATGTGTAATTATGGGCGTGTATATGTATGGATTCATCATGCCTAGCTAAATTCTAATCCTGACAACTGCATTACGCGTTGTTAAAGTGGAAATGTCTGGATATTGTATCCTGTCTCCTTATTATCACCATCTGTGACAATGTGTCGCTTCCATGGCAATGAATACTGAGTTTGAATCCTCGTTTATAGAGAGCGCAATTGTCTCACGACAAAGTCGCTTCATATTATGAAACATGTTAAAAATTGTTTAAGCCATAGTCTTAATAGCCAAGTCTATGGTTCAAGCAGCATTAACCTCAACTGGAAAGTAATTGGGTTGCGCAATTCTCTTCAAATCTGCATTCGCTTTTCTTTTTACAAATATTGATAATATTTTTAAGAGGCATAGATGGGAATTTGATCAATACATGAGAGAAAGCAAGCGTCATTTTTTACACTTCATAGAGAATATTTAATACCTTTCGTGTTAGCTCTGAAATCTATTTAAATACCTCTGACTTAATCTTTGCACTTGGCTTGTTGTTAGAGGAGTGTAGGCATAGCCTGACATCTTTGTCTTTCATCCTTGATAAAGAAGAGAATAATCAGGTTAACTATGAAGATGTCAAAATATTCCTCACCTACTCAGAAAACATTCATTATTCTTGATGATTGTAGTTTAAACTCAAAAACAACTTTTTAAAATTTAGTTAAGAATTAACATTTCCTTCAATATTCTAATTTTTGTGTTTCTGATATGGAGACATATTGTACATTATTATTTATAACTAATCAAAAATAAATGGATCACCAGATGTTGATCTCGAGTGAACGATATGGTGTGGTTAAGTGATATTTAAACTTGTAAAGGAGGAATCAAACCACGTATAAGGTTAACTTCATTTTGTTGGCACATTAACGTTTAGATAATCTGTAAGCTGATTCGAACCACGTTCTTTTCCCCCAAAACCGTAAACATGTACCGTCATGCACTTTGAACACACGTCCAAAACTCGTTGACGCCCGAAAAGGTTTCTTTCTATGTAAAGCTACATTTTAAGCAAGCTTATTACTACATGCACAATATCCCGAGGATTTATTTTAATAAACAAGCCTACTGTGGGTGTATTGTTTCTTTATATCTACAGGTCAATATAATGTTGAAGGGATGTACCGCTTAAGGTTAACTCGATATTTTTTGACATCTTTGCAGTTTTTGCTCATCTTCGTCAGCAGAGTATGACTTACACAGATATGTTAACAGGTACAATATATCTTGGATAGAAATTGTTTAATGCAAAGTTTAAGCATCGTGAATCATTCAATTATTGGCTAGACTAAGTTTGTTAGTGGGCTAAATGAATGAGGTATAGATAAATATATATAGGTATATATAAAGTCTAACTGCCTGCAAAGCTTTCAAATTTATCTGCTTACTTTTCTTCGAAATCCCTGCTGATCATCATATGAAAAGACTCAATTGCTCTTTTTAATTTCACAAGTATAGTAGGTATGTATGAACACCAGACGTATACTAATTATTCTCGTCGAGCTACTTACCTTTGTAGGAAAAGCGTTAGTTTCTTACAATCGAGAGCCCTTGGTTCGAGGCATGTGTGGCCAATAGCTACAACATCGCATTTGTTCACTTTCATTATCGCACCGTTATATGAAGTCATTATACTCAACCTTTTATTTAAATGCACGACTTAAGTTTTGAACTAAATTAAGTTATTTACTGTGCAAAATATCCTTTTCCTTAATAAGACTTAACTCGATCTCAACAACTTCAACTAAATGTCTTCGAGGATCTCAGCTGAGCTTAACTGTTCAAATCTCCTCTTTTCAAGAAATCAAGCCAAACTGTGCCAAATAAAACCTTCAAATGAACCGATAAACACATTGTCGCTGAAATTTTGTCAAAAGTATTCTGAGACATCAATTCGTCTGAATCTTCCAGCTGCTTATAGTCTATAACCTGTGAATTATTTTAATTCCTTTCTTACCATCGTCAGGGAGGTGTCAGTTCTTTTAAGCAGCTCTAAGGCGTTTTTGTCAAGACGTCAGCTGACTTAAAACTCGATCGTACCTGCGTCTCAAGAAACAAAGAAATTTCTAAAATAGTTTAACTTCGTTAGCTTGAAAAGCCATAGCTTTTAGAGTCTTGTGAAGTCATTAATAAATGTTTTGCTAAATTAATATCATTTCTGATGAAGTCACGACGTATTTAAGTAAAGTGTATAGTTTAACATTTCCTGTTGCTCGAACTAGGAGAGAAGGAAATCTGGGGAAATTCTATCCGCCCAGAAAAAGACAATTCAGTCTCTGACGCAGGCTAAGTTAGAGCAACTAGTTATTATGTTCGAACAGTGAAAATGTAAATAGAACTCATAATCTGTTTATTAATTTAAGTTGATAGCTGCCTACTAGCCTTTGTTCAAGTTAGATCGCGATTCACTAATGGATGTCCAGAATTGCAAGCTTTTCCAAGCGTTCCGTGCGACTAGAATCCAAAGGAGTGAAAACTATAGTAAGTCCTCAAGTCTTTAAGTTTTTTGAGGTATAAGTCATTATTTTAAGTGATGAAAAATGCTTAAAAACACTGTCGTAGTGCGAAAGAAATCTTCAAAGCTAATGCTTCATCAAACTAGGCTTCTAACTGTTGTCTTGTGTCCAAGTTTTTTAAGTCTTCTCAATGACCACTTATTTCAATTCTGCCTTTTTAGTTTAAGTTCCTGCCTTGTGCTCATTACGTTACCAGTTGAAAATAAGACATGGTTTCTTGTCTGTTTATTCTACTGCAATGTAGTTAGGGCTTGTTATTTTCCTTCTAAATAGTGGATAGATACGACTCTATGATTTCTCTCTTAGAGAGAACGACAGTTTAATGTGATCTATTATAGTCTTCTCAACCATTAAAGTAAACAGGACGGATTCGCTGTATTTGAAACATAAACAGCTAACGAAATTGTCAATTATATATAACAAGTAATCTAGTTTCGGGGTCATCCTAAAATACTGTAATTATATTATTCATAAGCGCTGTGGATTTCTAGCGATTATCTTTCCCTGTATCGTTGCCGAATAATAACCTATTTTCCATCTGACTCTACTTGGGAATTGTATTTTGCTTTTACAGTGAAAATACATAAATAAGAAGCGATCATAACGTACTCTTTTTTTAAGGTAAATCTAGCTAAAATCTGCAAAGGTATACAGATGGTACATTTTAAGGGAAGATGGAGACCTTAACCCCATAAACAACAACAGATGCTCTGCAATAGCGAACGAATAGATGTCTGATTAGATTAAAACAACTACGTTCTCCTCGCGAACTAACCTACTGGTTAAAATGGGATGAAGTGATCCTTTCGACTGACATTTTTAAGAAGGTTAAAATAGTTGAGTATAAATAGGATGTCAAGCGTGTTTCTGGATTCATTTTAAGTACATCTAAAACATTCATGTCATTTCTCATGCCTGATACAATCTCGTAGTGTTATCAGCTCAATTCCTTGTATGTATAATTTTTAATTCCGTAAGAGCTTGAGACATTAGTTTCTTCACTTAGCCCATTGGCGGTGATCTAAAATAAACATAACTTTGATCGTTTTGTGGCAGGAAACTGAAAACCTGACTAATGCCGGTATAAAGAAGTTAGTAATTTCTTTATGTTTAGTCAACGTACTAGAGGACAAGAAATTCAACATTAACACTTGTTTGTTGTTGCTGTGTGCAAGCTCAGTTAAAAAGAGATCATAGATGTTTGCTTCCTCCTTTAGACTTAATGTCGATTGTAAGATGTACGTTGTATACAATTCTCAAAAATCTGGGGTTTTACATCAAGCGTTATGCGTGGCATCCTTTTAAAAAGTGTCGTAACCATCAGTGCTAGCATCAATTTTATGGATTTTGATGCTAACTTTTGTTTGTTTGACCTTGTTTGTTTAAATTTGGTCAACACAGAAAATTTAATAGTGCTTTCACAAGACTCAGTCTTATGATTTCAAAGTAACTGGGGTAATTTACCAAGGAGTTGTCATATCAACGCACATGTAAAACAATTTTAAGGAAACTACTACCGCTTATAATCCTTTCTCTCATATCACTTTGATTTCGTCCTATTTACTAATAGCTTGGTATAATGTCCTAATAAAAGCAGAGTAACTGAACTACTCAGACTAGCGTTAATTTCAAGTTCTTTTGGAGTACTATCACTTCCTTCCTCTGAAATTGATTAGATTGTTAAAGATAGATTTGAGGTCTTATATAAATTTTTGTGGTGGTAAACAGAATGTAAATAAAGAAAGCATCTACTGACGTAAAGATGAAGTTGCGGAATAGCAGTGCATTTCATGCCATATTATTATTATTTGTCTGAAGAATTATATAGTATTATCAGCAGTAGAAAAGGTTCGATAACCTACTTTTTCTTTGAATATTGACACTTCGCAAAATAATGTTACAGTACAGAAGAAGCTGCCCAATTGTAGTATGGTGGTCAAAACTATTATTTAAATTAGCGCTTTTTGACGTTTGCGAATCCGCTTTTAAATTTGTTACATAAACTGCACTATTACATTTGTGTGTTGACTCTGGTTTTTTTTGTTTTAAAATGAAAACGCATAATCTTGGACATATTAATGTAACAAAATGAATGTATTTAAAAAATAAAATGGAAATACTGTGGAGAAGGAGATTGCATAATCATGGAGATCTCTTGGGAGCCATCGTGGAGAAAATCAATTATAATCAATCAAGAGTTATTCTGAAATATCAAACGATGAGATATTTTAAGCCAATCTAAAATATGAACTATCAAATAATAAAATGTTTGCTGTTTTATTCAAGACGTACAAATGCCATGCCGAAATCTTGAAATAGTTGCCAGGCAGTGAATGTCAAATTATGATTTTGAATCAACAAAGGCTTCTTCAGATCGAGTCATTGGACAGTAGTCCAAACTATCGTCTTTCTTTACGGACATGCATTACGATGGATTGATTTTCGTACTTCAAATAGAGCCCGTAAATACTAATGATTTTTGTCATTTTGTTGATGTCAATTATTGATTTACTTAAAACTCGAGGATGCTGTTCGAAATATTATCAAATTCAATCTAACGCAATAGAAAAAGAAAAATGATACATCTTACATCGTATGGCTAGACTATAAGCTGGCCTCTACAATTCGGGGTAAGGAAAGAAAAACAAAAATTGAGAAGGTAAACTCAGAACATCACAGAGTGGACATTGACCTGACATTTCAGTTGACAGGCTTCAGAAATGGACGATACCCGCGCAAAATTAATTCGTCATTGTCGGCGCGTCGCCGTGAAGAGAACTAGCAAGCAGAGAACAGCTTTTGTTATGAATCATCGTTATGAGTCATACATAGATATAAGTAAGAGAATATTTACAAGGTAACAGGAGCAATATAGCAATATAATAAATTGACTCAATATTTCATGCTCTACGGGCTGCTATGATAGGTAACTTTCTTATATTTTGCTGCCATGTCTGTAAATACCATGCTTCTGTTGTTTTCATGACTTTATGTAACAAATTTAAATGCAGATTCGCAAACGTCAAAAATCGCTACTTTAAAATGGTGAAACAAAACATTGTAAGACTTGAAGGGAAGAAACGAATTATTTCTGCATACGGACTACTAGTTTTCTTGTGTTAATGTAGACAGACTGCAATATACTTAGATGAAAGGACGATTCTGCCATAGGCCAACGTTTACTAGAAAATTCAGAATGTGCCAAAATGTATAAGGTCGAGAATTGTCGGATAATAGGCACAGCTAGATTGTCTTTTCATCTTCATTTTCTCTTTGTTTTTTCCTTTCTTGTTTTTGATTGGCTAGTTTCTATATGTGTTTCGTATAGAATAAGGTTGCCATATGGATATACCTTTTCTTTCTGACGATTCATATTCTGAAGAGTTTCAGACGAAAGGAGTTTTTGGGGCAATGCATTTTCAAGTTTTGTACTAGAAAAAGATTGTACAATGGCTATTATATACAGGGACGATACAGCCTGAAAAAACTGAATGAAACACTTGATACATGCATAGCAAACAATGCATGTGAGTTGTCACTGCAAATGAATGGAACCGGCATTCTAACTCTTGATTGCTTACAGTTATAGAAATATTTAAAATTGAATAGTTCTTTGAGTATTTTTTCTTCAGCAGTATAAGTTCTTAGAATTTTGCGGCTTATAGCTTTTAGGTTACTCATGAAATGGTTTCTTTTAAAAATAAAAATAAATAAAGATAAATGATATAGATGTGCAAGAGGTGTCAAAGGAGTTTATTTTAAAAGTAGAACAAAGAAGAAATTGTTTTGGTACAGATAATCAGAACCGTTTTTGTGAACTGCACTTCCAATTTTGTTAACTGCACTTCCAATTTTGCTAATTCAGTTCCAGTATTTTGTTATAAAACTATATTGTTCATTTCATCACATAGACGTAACACGTACGTTCTGTTTAATAATTTATAATAAGAATTTACAATATACAGAGTTTTGTTTTACAATGCCACACCCAAAACTTCCCTTCAAAGAAAGTCTGTGCCCCTGTGCCCCAGTGTGTTTCCGGCATCCCAGATGAAAGCGTGTCCACCAGGGACAACATTGTTTTTATTTTTGACATGAGCGTACAATTTAAACCTAGTCTACGCTGGCTGTATCACTCAAGCAACTAAAATTGTTCACAAAAATTGTGAGACTACATTAATTTTTCGCCCCTTCCCCGTACAATTGATGAATTTACAATTTTTACATTACTAGCAAAATGAACTTGTCACAGTAAGGAGGTCAATAAATGTCAATACATCTTCACTGCCCATTAGCATACAGGTTGCTAAGGGTCAACGCATCAAGTATTGAACAGTTATTACAAAATGGCATGCAACTAATGGTAATTAATTAATGAATGAATTACTGAAATAATGAATTATTTGATTAATTAATGAATGAATGAATGAATAAATAAATAAATGAATGAATTGATGAATTAATTAATGACATTCAACATAAGATCTTTGCATTGTGAACGTGTTACTACATGTTACTATACGTGTTACCATATGTGTTACTATATGTGTTACCATATGTGTTACCATACGTGTTACCATATGTGTTACCAGATTTGATGAAATACCACGTATTACCATCATTTATTTGAAAAAAATATACATGTCTATATTTTATAAAGAAATTATGGTAACACGTGGTAACACGTACAATCCTGGTCTGAAGCCTACATTTTGTATGGTAACACATACAGTAACACGTATGGTAACACGTTGATGTCCCACTTAGTAAAAGGTCGTCACAGAGGCAGATTTGGAAGGGGCTTTGGGGTCATGTTTCCACCTCAGTAATAAGCAAAAAAACCCCAATTTCAGTACATTGAAAAGAAAAGTAACCATATCAATCAATACCACTATTGATTGTTTACAAAAACATTTTTACAACCTGAATGCAGCCTAAGTTTGTCAAAAATATGTTCAGAAAAAATAAATTCTCCCCTAACCCAAACCATAGTTAAAATTACCCCCGTCCCCCAGCCCCCATCATATTTCTAGTATCTAAGTATAATGAATTTCGTTAGCTTTTACTAACATATAAAATGCATTTAACTGCCAAAAATACCAACAAATTGTGTCCAGCAGCCATTTTCAATTTTTTAAATTTTCAGACAATCGTTCACAAAAATTGAGATCACATCAATGTTGTCGTGCGAATTGCAGAGGAAGTTGACGGTAAATGATGATTTCAAAACAACATTGCTTTGTACGGGGGAGGGGCATGAATAGTATTGTCCTTTAATTGAAATTTTGAAGGGTTTTCTCAGGAATCAGCAAAAAATTGTGTCAGTGGAAAGGAGTCTCGATATATTTTGTGAACGATTGTAGGACTAACAAACAAAACAAATGCGGTCACTTACATCTCAGTGCTAGTCGAGGCACATGTGTGCCACAATACATACAAAGCTACGTCTTCGTGATAAAAATGAGCCATATTTTCACTACGGCAAATAAAATCCGACTAGTCCGACGTTGAAAACAAGCCAAATATTAGTGAAAAATGCTACAAGGATTTTGTCGTAAAATTGCAAGTCACAGCTACAGAGGTATCTCTTTGTGTTGTAAAAAGGCTACTCTTTATCACGATAAATCCTGACGTAACAAGTATAAGTAAGCTCATTTTGGAACTCAAATTCTTCATTCACAGCCTTGTACAATGGTTACATTGGAGACGGGGAAGCTCTTTCTTTGTATTCATCTGCACCTTGTTAAATGCCACCATTTGCACATAGTTTAGACAGAAAAAAACCCTAGTAAATAAACAGTTTTATTCGGGAAACGAAACTTGTACCTAGGACAAACGCAGTAAAGACGCAGAAAGCTATACGAAAAGACGCAGTAATTTTCGTTTAACCTAACAAGGCATACTTTCTTTACATAGGAACACGACCTAGGAATTTTAACCAAAATTTAAGAACAGACTAAGAAGACTGGCCTTCCTAATATCGAGAAATAATTTGAACAAAAAACTGTGAGACTGAAAAAATAAACAAGACAAGCAAAGGAGGCCCACTAGCGCGTCTGAGGAACATGGAATAGAAAATTTAAGTTCCACAATAATTCGTATTCAAGATTGCAATTGGGGGTCACCCTTCTACTTAATCACCGTCTAGGTAATATTTTGTGTTCATTCATCAGTTACAATTTTTTTCATACATTGGCTTGAATTAATTTCTTTATTGTTCACATTCTAATATTGCTTATTATTACTAAAGCGCACAAATGAACGCAAAAATGTACGCCTTCAAAGAATTATTGAATTGTGAACAATTTCAAGACAATTTACAAACAGACATCCTACATCAAAATTTAGTGTTTATTCTATGAAAGGGTGTAATTTGAAGGAGTTCGAGAGGAAATGGAAGCAGTAACGTTAAATTCCAGCCTTTTGCATGCACTATATTTGTCATTCTACAGCACCATCAGTATGTCCCAGAGACTTGCAGTTAAATAATATAAGAAACTAAAATCAAAATGTCGAATCCTGACCGCCGTGATGATTTAAATATCTAAGAACCTAAATCACCACTTAGACAGGGTTAAGGCTCTTTATCATAACATTCTAGAAAGTAAAGAACTTGTTCTCCATTCACCGTGGATTCAGATCATCACGTACCGGGATTAAGCACTGGAGATTAAAATATTTCGTTATCGTTTAGAGCGAAATAATATTTTCAGGTCGTCATGTAGACGAGATTCAGGTCTTTAATGACAATGTATAGTGGAATAAGAAATTTCCTCAAAATGCGGACAGGATTACAATACTAGGTCATATAATGTTTATGTAATAATTATGGTAATTTTGTCAGTTACCTAATCTTTTGACTGACAGTCTAATTCCTTGCCTACTGTGACAAAAAGAATTGGAAAAAAGAAATTTATCGTTTCTTACTAAACTATCATTCAACGCTGCATTGTACCACTGGATACTCGCCTGCAGAACTTTTATTCAACAGAAGAATAAACAACAAATTGCCACAGTTAAAACCAGATATTTCGCAATCTAAATTACATCCCAAGATTGCTGAAAAGGACGCAAAGGTAAAAGCTGAAATGAAAAATTATGCTGATACGTGAAATCGATCGAAAGAATCAAATATAAACATTGGTGATGTTGTTCTCGTTAAACAGCCAAAACAACAAGTTCTCAACACGATATAATCCAGACTCTGTTATTGCTAAGAAAGGAACTATGATAACTACTCAAAACTCAAAAGGACACCAAATTACCAGAAACATTTCATTTTTTCGCAAAATTGATTTCACCATGAATGAAAACGACAATGAGTCAGATAACGAAATTGATGATGATTATCATGATGATGAGCCACAAGAGCCAGTCGTCATCGAGAGAAGATATCCTTAGAGAAATCAGAGAAGAGTCGAACACTATGGTCAAAACATTTATGATCATTAACTTGTATATATATACAATGAACAATAGAGAAAGAAAAAACAAAACAAAAATACGAATAACATATTCTGTTGGCAGAAGGACCCTTGGAAATATATTGATTCTAAAATTTCGAAAGAAAAGGAGAGATATAATGTTTATGTAATAATTATGGTAATTTTGTCAGTTACCTAATCTTTTGACTGACATTCTAATTCCTTGTATTTACCTTGTAACGCTGTGATTTAGTTGCGATTGCTAGTGATTGAGGTAAGTCCGTGTGTGTTCTTTTGGTTCATTCTGCTCGTCAATATTGTATACAACAAGGACATTAAAGGTCATTATGTAGAAAAGGCTATCGTGCACGGGGGATTACAATACTGCGTCATTATCAAGACTAGAGTATCATAACATCGAGCTTATAACAGCCCTTATTCTTACATTCTCATAAACCCCTTTAAGAGGGCGGATTTTGTTGTGGTTACTTATTTTTGTAAACGAGGTTTCTGTCAAGAAGGCTATTGTGCTGGAAACAATCTGGTGTGTATTTTGAGAGGCTATTGTTGTTAAAAAACATATCAAACTCAACTACTGGTTACATACTACAAGTTATCGCCACAGCATTAAAGCTGAGACTACCGAAACAAATTGGAATTTGAGTGAGTACTCAAAGAAGAGGCGAGACCAGCAACACGAAGAGTGTGCGATTGCGTAAAACTCTACATCAATACCTCGTTTCCCGGTTAAAGTGTCAAAAAGGTAACATTTGTAGACAGTTTAGACCCAATTTGGCGCTAGCTTCCCAAGCCTTAACTGTGTAACAACTCTTCACCATATAACCAGCGTTGAATAGTATATACTTTAAAATATTAAAGAATCAAGTCCACTAATGTAAATAGCACATAACACCGTAATCCAAAAAACTAACGTGAGCAAAGAAAAACTATTTTAAAACGTACGTAGATTCCAAAAAAAATATATTGTAGAAGCTCGCAACACACCTATGGATCTATAAGCGGAAAGTTTATCCGAGGATTAGTTTTTGACCCATAAATGGGAACGCATAATCGGGACGTTTGTGGACGTTCCAGTCGGTGATCATCGTGAATAGCGACCAAAGAGCAGCCCAAGCCAGTCAATACTGAAAGGAAAGAGTATATGCTTGCAGGAAGAAGGACAAAAATAACAAGGAATTAATGGCGGATATCGCAGCAATACGACATCCGACCCATCTACAAGCGATATCGTTCCGGCAAGTACAATGGTTCATGCATGTGAGGGTTTAGTGCTCCGACTTCCTTATTCGCAGTTTTTGTCTGGAATACCGAAAGGAAGTCTTATAAGCCTCTTGGTTTAACGTGCAAGGTCAGGTAGATCACAGACCTAGTAAATGAGTGGTTTGACTGTAAGCCTTTCTAAACAAATTTCAAAAGGATATTTAATAACGATGGCTTCGCGACACTGCAAAGAGAATGTGATTTGATTTCAACTATGGGGCGCATCATATCATTAGCACTGAACTGTAACTGTCATAGGGGCGGTGATCAGTGCTTCCTTGAAAATGGGTTTAAGCATTACTACTTACGTTTGTCATATGTTCCCATCAATTTCTCCAAAGCAATTTCCGCAACACGTTTTGCCAACTCATCTAGAGTAAAGCAAAAATAAAGATCAAGAAACTTAAAAGCCATACGCCTTTGGAACAGAATAATATAACTCTATTAAATTAAAAAAATATATATATTTTTACATGGTTCCTTATCTATCGGAAACTTGTGAAAACGATCATTGATCAGTAAACCTCGTGCTCTGAAGCGAGTAATATGTAGATTGGTTATTTCTTTGTCCTGGCACAAATACAATGATGATATAGTACTATACAATAATCACCATAGTGATCTTATGGTTGTTACATCTTCGCGCTTAAAAGTTATATTCACAATAAGTAGCAGGGGCTGACTACCAAGGACTCGTGCCCCTTGAAGTGTCTTAGATCCCTCAAATTTGAAATATCATTGCTTGATGGTCGGAAGCACACAAATCAAAACTCAATTCCTCTTTTCTCAAAGAGAGCCTCAGATATTAAAGTGGCGCCCCTAACTTATAAAAGGGTCTTAGTTCCCTCAAATTTGAAATATCATTGCTTGATGGTCGGAAGCACACAAATCAATACTCAATTCCTCTTTTCTCAAAGAGAGCCTCAGATATTAAAGTGGCGCCCCTAACTTTAGAAACTAGAGGCACTCCGACGGCGCAAACTTCCGCCAAGACAATATAATTACTGAAACAACAACGTTATTCCCCACGATGGCTTAAAAAGCTACTGACTTTCATGAAGATATCAAATATGGTACTCCCGAACTAGTAATATGAAGGTCTCATGACCGAAGAAGCGACCCAGAATCCTGGATTTCATTCGGATCATCCCCCCAAATTAAGCGTTTGTTCCTTATCCAAGGTCGGACACTTCCCAAAAATTTCGTCAAAGTCCATCCGTAAGCTTCTGTGTCATCTTGCTAACGCACAGACAGACAGACTGACAAAAGCATAACCTCCTGGAGGCCGTAATAGTGTTTTTTAAATGATTTTCATAGATTTGAAACTTATTTATTACCTTTGCCAAGGAGGTTATATTTTAAAAGGCGTTTACTTGTTTGTTTGTTTGTCTGTCTATCTATCGGTCTGTCTGTAAGCAAAACGAAGATAAAAAGCGTGGACGAATTTTTAAGAAATTTTTTTATTTAACGACACTTATAATATCAATCCGAAAAGTTTCTTTGCATCGAGAAAACGGATGTTATTAATCGAATGACTCAGCAGCATTGCCAAACACGACCCCTGTTTATCTTTATGTTTTGCCACATAAAACTCAGAGAATGTGAGATAATTGTTATTTGGTAGCTTTGTTATATTTGTAGCTACATCCTTGCTTAAGAAATTCAGATACATACAATTACGACACAAAACTCGAACAACTTTTTATGGCAAACTATTGATGTAATAAGAGGTTAACTATGGGAGAATGTGCTCCTTAGACGAGCTGTGAATTTAAGATACCGCTGTCAGGGTGATTTCAAAAGCGCCATGTTCTATAATCCAGGGGGCAAGTATTGACAAAAATAATACACTGAAATAAGCTCAAAGTAAGCAGTGAACGTATTCGTTGGCTTTACACAGTACAGCTCACCGACTGTACTCTTGAGATACATTTAAGAACCTGCCAAATCCATGTCTCTAGATTCCAATTAGTTCAACGTGTTACCGAAACATAACAGGGCATATTATACAGAATGGTAAACCTGAAAAAGGGCTCGCAAGCAAAACGTAATACTAATGTGGTTTGCACAGCTGTTTTATAACGGTACACTTAGGCTCACAATACTCTTACGAAAAGAGCTCCTGCTATGCTCCTCTTAACGTTTTAAAGGCTGTACATGTATAATGTCTTCAAAATGTCCGATATCACAGCAAGCTTGTTTACTCGATTTGTGCATAGTACTTGACAAGTTAAGTTTAGATAAGTGTTACCCATTGAATATACGAAGTTTAGTTGGCACTTTGAAGATGATGAATCTTTGACGTGTAGCCTGCTATTTCCCCTATATCATGAGTTCCTCAAACTATGATAGTATACAACTATCGTAATTCTGGGAGCAGGCCATTCGTTCATAGCGTTAAGAGTTCTGTAAATATGAGTTCCTTAATTTACTGATTCTTTAATAATAGTGTTGACGGCAAAATCGAGCTGTGTGGTTATTGTGACACGGATTGGAGAGGTGATATTGATACGCGACGATCTATGTCGGGAAATCCTTCCACATGCTTAGCGGTGGAACTGTAAGCTGGAAGAGTAAGTGTCAGCCGACAGTAGCGTTGTCGTCCACTGAAGCTGAGTATGTGGCAATGTCTTTTGCAACTCAGGAAATGATATGGCTATGCCGTTTGTTACAGAATTTCGGATTTGAATAGTTGGGACATACTGTTCTGTACGAGGATAATCAAGGAGCGATTGCACTAGCTAAAAATCCTATAAGTCATCAGAGGACGAAGCATATTGACATTAGGTATAATTTAATCCGCAAGACTGTAGAATGTAGAAGTCAAACTAGTTTACTGTAGCAGTAACCAAATGGTGGCCGATATACTTACGAAAGGAATGGCAAAACCAAGATTTAACGAATTAAACAGTAAATTTGGCGTAGGAAATGTCAATTGAACTTTGTTGATGACTTTGAAACCATTATAACTATTTTCTAACAATATTTTTCAGGAAGCTTGTTTACTCCGTTTGTGCATACTATTTAACAAGTTATGTTGAGATGTGTGTTACCCATTGAATATATGAAGTTTTGTCGGTACTTGGTAGGTGACTTGTAACCTTTTGTTTTCATGTATCACGTATTCCACACACTTTGATAGTATATAATGATTGTAATTCTGGAAGTAGGTCATTGGTCCACAACGTTAAGAGTTCTGTATATACGAGTTCCTTAATTTACTGATTCTTCTAATAATTATTGGCGATTATGATGTGTTGCTTGGCTCTGCTGAATAGTCTTCTAAGCTATTTTGAATAGTTGGCGAATCGTGACATAAGGCTCTAACATTCAAAATTTGCCAATCTCTCCAAAGACTGCATTCTTATTTTCTTCTTATTTATTTCTTATCAATGAAATCATATTGATAACAGCAACGATCCGCTGAAGTGTTTTATCCTGTATAAATATGTGGGGAAAATTCTAAGCAAAGGCCCTGTGCCCAAGAAAATTCCCAGTAACACTAAATAAACTCACTGATTTC
>JANTCA010012414.1:9969-22257 GCA_024741275.1 Chironex yamaguchii | reverse complement strand
CGGAATGACTCTTTGTCGAAATTTTCATGTTATGCTGCAAGTAAGAACAAATTGGAGGAAGCAAGTGTCATCCTATCTGTCTATTGATGACTGGAATAAACTGGACACAAATATCAAGTCGGCAGGAAACTTTAACATTTTTAAACAAAGGTTTTGGACAATGTGAACTAATTTTTACCTTTTTATAATGAACTATTTCTTTTTACTATTTGTAATTATGTAATTAAAATGTTTTAAGAGAATCGGTACAATTAGTTAAATTGAGGACCCTCACGAAAAGCACTCTCGAGTGACTGAGGCCTTCCTCTGTAAGTATATTTGTAATGATAATAATAATAATAATAATAATAATAATAATAATGATAATAATAATAACAAGTTATTGGATTTGAAGTGGTAAGTTTTTTATTCTTGACTTTACTCCTAACAACTAATTTTTATACGACCTTCTTTTGATAAGGATTCCTTTTCTCCGCTAAGCTCGCAAAAATTATCGCACATATTTATCAAGAAACAGATGTCCTGTAGAGAGCCTAGTGGGTGAATTGGCTAGTTAATTACAAGTTAATGTGTAAACATGTCTAGGGCTTGAAGGGATATCGGTTGAAGTTAAAAGCTTGAAGTACATGATTTGTGCGAAAGCGGATGCTAGTCACCTGACAGCAGGTAGCACCTGCAATGTTACTCATCTTGTCTGAAAAAAATCTTATTATCACCATTGCCAATTACTTCTTAGCCAAATTCTTAGATTATTAACAAAAGGGTTTCTTGTACCTCCAAAGCAAGCATCCGGTTTTGCTGTTTACTTTGATGCCATGTTACTAACTATGCCTATCCTGAATCTTGTGGATTTTTAATGAGTTGATAGACTGAATTTGTACATAGATTGCTTTTTCGCTGCGCAGTTCCTTTGTATTATCATTCAATACTTTAAATGTTGCCATGTCCGAGATGGTATACCCACTGAAACTATTGTTGTTATTTTTGAACTCGAGGTTTATTTGGTTATCTTCATTTACTTTTATCAGCGCCAAGCTGCAAGTACGATTATTTTGTGTTGTCCAAACCTCGGTCTTTAGAGTCATCGACGTAGTATAGCACCTCAGTGCCTTTTCATAGCAAAAGTTCATTGGTTATTGTTCCAAGGCATTAAAATATCTTGTATCTCCTATTTATGTTTCCTTGTCGTCTTTGGTGGTTTTCCCGTAAACCACGTTTCTGGTCATCCTTCAAGAGCTTCCCCTTCTTTCACTCAAACAAGTTCTCTTTGTCAAATCAGTTCTCCTCCTTCCTCTAATTTTCTGAACAAATATAACATTTGGTTTCTGTAAGTCACGCGTCAATACATGATTGCTCTCATACCAATGTGTCCTTCATTTGCGGTTCTTGAAACTGTAGTAAGTCTTGTTTGGATGAAATCAGAAAAACTCCAAGAAAGTAGCATTTGACAGTGAAAACGAATATGTTTATTGTTTCATTTTGTATTGCTTTCTTCAGTTCACCAATTAAAGTTCTAAGGTCATCCTAATTTCAATATCATGGCGTCTTGAAAAAAATTAGCAGAGCAGATAAGCCCTTCCTTTAGAGGTGAAAATATTAGCTGTATGTTAAGATTGTTCAAACAAACAAATAATACATTCCCGGAGGAATGATAACAATGTTAATTACCTTAACGTCCTTGTGAACGTACTTTTCAGTGCAGAACTGGCAAGTTACAATCCTCCACTTACAACGAGAAGTCAAGTGCTGATTTAATGCTCGCCTTGGAAAAGTTTCACGGCAGTTGTCATTTGGACAGACAATGTCTTCATAAGGACACCCCTTAAGATGATCCTAAGTGAAAGATACAAAGTTCAGTATTTTTCAATATGCACCAGCTAGAAGTTAGAAGGTATCAATATTTCGCCTTGAAAATTTGCGACATTGCGCTAAAAACTCACTTAAAAGCTTTTTTCGTCTGACACTCTGCAGAGTATGAAACGTCAGAAAAGAAAGTATATGTATATGGCAACCTATTTATACGAAACATGTAGCGAAACTAGCCAATCATAAACAAGAAAGGAAACAAAGAAAGAGAAAATAAAGAAACAAAACATTATTGAAAGAGTCCAAGTGAAAAAACGAATTCTTTCTGCCTACAGGGTACTAGTTTTCTTGTTTTACTGTAGACAGACTCCAATACACTTAGATGAAAGGATGATCAAGCTGTGCCGATTATCCGAAAATTCTCGTCTTGATACATTTTGGTGCATTCTGAATTTTCTAGTAAATGTTGGCCTATAGCAGAATCACATATTTTGCCAGTCATTTTTGCTTTGCAAGCGCAAGATGGTTGTTCTCTAGAAGGAATTGATGCTTGGCGTACAGTGGTTATCATACAAAGAACCTAGCTGTAAAAAATGATGAAAATCCCAACAAGGCATAATCTCAACATTATGATTTTGTAAGATCAATAGTTTTATTTAGAAGAACTGCCTATGTTAGCAAGTAGCAGTATTAAAAGGCATCAACAAAGCCAACTAGTTTAGCATGCCTAATCTACTTGACTATCCTACAGCACAACCTCTGCAAACCATTTATTAGCTTGCATACTGTAAGGGAGCTCACGTCGTATGATACTGTGATTAATGAAATCATTACTCCAAGATGATCATCAATCCATCAATCTTCTGAGTGAACGAGGCCAAGACAACGCTAATCTTGTCAATTGTGAAAGTACTTGCAAGACAATATCTCATAAAAGCCAAAATTCTTGAAATATTAGGTTTTGTTTCAGTGGTTCATGCGTTATCTAGGCTTTAAATGTGCTTCCGAAGCTAAAATACAGTTCGAGTGATCCAGACATTAGGTTAAGGGATGAAAGCAACTTATTCAACCGTATGCACTTGGATATCAGCCGGTACCCAAATTGCAATAGTCAGTCGAAACACTGAATGCTTTGCTGATATCTTGGTCTATGTTCCGTGACATGAGCCGTTTAACGATATAAGACGGTATGGCCGTGAATATTTTAGGACAGAAGACAGCAATGTTATCGCATGCAGATGGGCAGCAGTTCGAAAGCCAAGGAGACTGTTCTTGTTAAGTCAGTATGGTCGTGGCAGTTTCTATAAGCACGACCATTCAACCACAGTGGTTGCTTCTGAAGAGCGTCCTCCTGACTTAAAAAAGGCTATACTCACACCCATTGTTACAAATGCAGAAATATGGTCGTATTATGGTCAAACGTTTGTTGAGTGACGGCTTTTTGATCAAGGCAATGGAAGTTGGTTCACTATGGATTACGTTAGATCTAGACAGAGGCAACACCGAAAACAAATAGTTTTATGAACTATCTGTATGTGCCTAATTTGCACTGCTCTTCACTTTCAAGGAAAATAACTACTCGCACAGGTCCGATATGTTGCGATGGTGACAGATGTTACACTGCTGTTTGTGCAAGATGGTGGCATCAATGCTCAACTTAATCAACAAGCAATGTAGAGTTTCCGGTTAAGTTATGCTGTAAAAGATTTGAATTGCGAAAAGACAAGGAACTCCCGTTCTGGAATGTGTGTTCTCAAGGCAAGCTTCACATACTACCCTGCCCCCAAAAATCGATTAATCCTGCCAAAAGTAAATTGTGTTGTCTGCATATCGATCTGTTGAGACCAAAAATATGTCATGGTAGTTATCTGTAAGTTCACTCAGTGTTACTGAAAATTATTCAAAAAATAATTACTGAATAGCGCGTTGAAAGAACAACATACAATTGAAGTACGGCTTCGTGGAAAGTACTAAATTAGATTATTAAAGCCAGGAACAGACTTGCAGAAATACATTGGGATTAAAGAAGCAAAACCAAAGTTCAATTTTGTCTTTAAACCATAAATATACCTCTAAATTGCTTAATTCACCGACCCATTCACACTTCTTTTTCGAGTTCGTGCAACGAACACTGAATGCAAGTACAGCTCTTTTGGCTGCTTTGTCCAAAAAGATCTACAAATAATGATGAAAAACAGGCATTAAAGCTAATACAATTATGCAGATGGTTTTCTGTTTATTGTCACCTAAGAACTTTACATCAAAACAATTATTTGACCCTAAAAAAACATTGCTGTGAAAATCTAATTTGCTTATTACAATTAGACTGAAAGTTATGGGAGATAGCTCTCCACATTTTAATGTGACGCTGTCATTATATTTTACCTGTACTTTCATGTGAACTCACCCTTCTGACAAACCCATATCTATTTAGATACCACAGTGATTTGACTGAGAGAAACTAACAACAATCAAGGTAGGACGTTAAGTTAGGACTTTAACTTGACAACATTTGGTCAGATTGTGAAATCTGAATCCTTTCTTTTCCTACCTGTCCTTAAAAGATATTAAAGATATAACCGTTATCATATAATGATATATGGAGTTTTTGTTTAAGTCCAAGTTATGTGACTAAAGTCGGTAAGGAGGATTTTTCTTTAGGGTTATAAGATATGTAAGACCTCTAATAAAAACTACAATTTTTTGATTTTGAAAAGTATCTTTTGACTGAGCTCCGGTTATCTTCAGTTTACAAGTAAGTCTTAAAATCTGAAATTTATACTTTACGCTCTAATCAATAAAAAACAAAAACACCTTACAATCGTATTTAAAAATCCTATTCAAATTGAAATTGCCATTATGGTCTCCAGAATAAATGTTTATTTATGATACGACATTTTATAAATAGATGTTAATAGAAAAGGAACAAGTCTAGTAATAATAGAAATGAAAAGCTACGCTCGTGGTTGGAAATCAAAAGAAAGAGTTAAATCTACATGGCAGAGTTGTTTATCAATTAAAAGCTTTTCAAATTGTATAGGGATAACCTCTCTAATATAAGTTGGTATAAGGATGTAGCAGAGTCTAAAATGCTAAAGCCGTCCTCAGTAGAGGCATTTTTACAAACTTCCAACCCTTGTTGATGTTTAATAATATGTAAGTTTATCTCCCTTGTCAAATCTTCAGGAACCCCGTGTTGAAAAATGGAAACATACGTGTAAAATTGAGAATCGTCGTTGTTTTATCAGATGTCTGAAGCGTTTATTGCTTCTAAGATCATTTGAATTTGTATAAGATTGTGTTTTTCTTTGTTAGTCTTGCAAATGAATTGTATAGATGAAAAGTGTCTTTAACTTGTGCCTGCAAACAGGTAATAGTTCAATTTGAATAAGCATGAAGACATTACTTTCAGAACGAGTGATAATATTGAATCTTCCCTGTGCTATCAGACTCAAAGTTCAACGGTATGCTTTGACAGAATAATTTATAGCTTCAAAAGCTTTTAACTACTGCCAAGTGCTTAGAGCAATACAATCTATTATGTGCGTCGTTAAAATGTAGAATGAGATCTTCGGCTTTCATTACTAAGAACATTCTTATGCAATACTGACCCTTGCATTCAGGGCATTTCAGGATATTGAATCAGGTAGGTATACCAATATCTCATAAATTACAGTATGGCACACTTGTCAAATCTGCTTTAAAGTAATTTAAATAAAGTACTGTTGAGAACCGTAGTTATCAGGTTTAGAACCAACTAAAAATGTTCACAATCTCTACTTTCCTATTTCGTTGTGTTTTCAAAATATTGAGTTTTTAAAACATTGCTGTGAGAGATAAATTTCTTACCAGAAATGGTCTTATAAGGAACAGGATTCTATTCCCAGTCCTCCGTTGTCTTGGTACAATACTTCAAACAATCCGAAAACGTCTCGCTGGGGGATTTGTTACTTACGTTGTGTGCTAGGCGAACTTTTGCCTGAGTTTACCATTAAAAACTTACATTTAAAGAGGAAATGATACCTTCATAGACCAATGATACATCAAAGAAAGGTAGCGCTCTATCTAGTACTTGGCTCCCACTCTCCCTAACAGACAGCCAAACAAACTCTTGAAAACGACTGTCCACGTGAATCAAAGGACTAAGATAAAAATTCGCAATATTGGATTTCGGGTTGATCCTGATTACAATGGATATTACAAATGATCTGTTGTTTGAGTCTTAGACCACTTTCTAAGAAAGAAATTTTTTTCAATGTGGCTGGAGTAGATTTGAGCAGCTGTTTTTTATTTAGATTTTGTCCATACATTTATTTGTTAACTCATTGGATTAGCAAACGGTAGAAAGTTTTATGCTATTGCTTAGCAGACAATTTGGCAATGTGAAAGTTTAATAAAGAAATTTCTTTTGTTAAATCCCTTTCTGTAATGAAACATTTTAAAATGTGAATAGTGATTTCAGGTGAGGGTGCCAAAAAAGGAAATACCATAAGGAACAAGCACTTTAGAAAATGGTCTGCAAATTTTGCTCAATTTTGTGTGAAACAAGATTCAATATACACAATGAAAACGAACACATTGACCAACTGTGACATTAACGAACTAACTGCTCTTGATCTTAAGCTTGGGTTCCCCAACCATAGGAAGCGAAAGCTTGGATATTTCCACAATAAGTAACTTCTGTTCGGAGATGTGCTTGTGAGAAAACAGTCTGGAATAATCAGTAATCGGCTAATTATCGGCCAATATTAGGTGGACGATTAATCAGTGGCCAATTTATCGGTCAGAGCATTATCGGTGCGTCGCTAGTTACAAATAAGATCACCTGAGCTATAAAGAAGCAACTAGCTTCATCGACTGCAGACCTTTTGATTATATTATTGACCTCAATAGCGCAATAGAAAACTTCGTAAGATTTTTGGTCAGTCATCTCAAATCTTACCCCCATGTTATTCAGTTTCGGCCAATGGGTCTATATGTTTTAAGCCTAGATGTATTTTTACCCAAGAGGCATCCATTGAGCGCCGGTAGCTTTAGTTCCATACAAGGGCAAGCAATGTCAAAGTAGTAAGAAATATCGACTCAATGTAGTAAGGTGCCTCATTTTCTTTTCTGTGGCTCGGTCTTGGAAATAAGTTGTTATTTGTAGAATGTCGTCGGAAATCTCACATGTTATCAAATCCAAGAAGACTTTTGTTGATAAATTTGAATGTCTGCAAGAGTTATTCACAGGAAACCTTAAAGAAGCCGAAGGGGGATTCTTTGTTGTTGTCGTAGTCACTAAGTCTTTGTAATGGTTACTTCCTTATCAATAAGCATGTAGTCGTAGTAGGATCATGGGAAACAACAAAAAGATTTGGTAATGGAAAAGGAAAATGTTTGACAAAGTTTAACAGGTAGGAATTGAGGGAACAAAAAGGAAACTAAGACTTGAAACGTAAGACTGCTAAGGTAAGAAATATAAGAGAAGTTGTATAGAAATACTTGAGTATTAGTAGAATAAAGCAAAGAAAAGCTACATCATCAAGAACCAAAGAGTGAAAATAATTCAGGCGAGACGGAAGCTAAGAATAAATGTCACTTGGGGCGAAAAAGCGGAATTATCTAAGGCGTTAATGCATCGCTAAATAAAATTCAGATTTTCACATACAAACAAAGGAACAACAAATAACCTCAGTAGTGTATAACATGCAGAATCAGATCATATCTTTAACTTAACTTACCTTCTCGGTGTCTATCAGTCTTCGGTCAAGAGGGCATGTAAGTGGTCCCTTCTGTCTGTAAAACAAATAAGACGATTCTGAAAAAAGGTAACCTTTTCTTTAAAAGACATTACGTAATCACGATTTGAAGGCTATACGCTAAACATGCAGTAAAAATGTTGCCATTAACACTTTAAATATGACTGTTTGACTCAAAGGATCTGTAAGGTGGTCACGTTGAGCTCCTTAGGGAATCGCAGTCGACCAAATTGTGTAACTAACAAGTAGAAAGTTGTCTTATGTTTAAAGCCATAGGCTATTTATTTTTTCCGCTCTACTTAATTTATTCAAAACAAGCTAAGCCCATTTTAGATCCAAATAGTCGCAGTAAAATTTTGATAATTTTAAAGACAAGAACTGAGTGATAAGATCACACATGCCGAGATGGGCGTATGTAAAGCACTACTACTGTAATTCCCCTCAATCACATTTTACAAGGTTTCATTAGGTCATACAGATTACCATGACATTAATTAGAGTATGACATGTACAATTATTGACAGCCAGACACTGGGCGTGGTAACTGATGATTACAAAAACTTCTTTTTATTCTAGTCGATAACGCACACCTGGCTCAAATTAGTCTCGTCGTGATATATACTAACTATTTCAAAGATAGCAGAATTCTAAGGATTTCCTTGATGGCATTGAAGTGAATAATTATACTAACTAGATCGAAAATTAAATGAAGTGTAAAAAGATATTATATGTATTGCAAAATGAATACACGATAAGTATGTTTCATGACAGTGAACTCATTGTTCTTACCTAAAAATATAATGTTAATGAAATAAATTTGAGAAAGTGAACTGAAAATAAAGGTCCACGCTTTCATTCAAGGAGTATGGTGTTGAGAAAAAGAATTTTAAAACTCTAACAAAGCTTCAACGTCATTCTTATGCAATAGTGTCCGCTATAAGAGACGGATTTGGGGCATCTGCTGCAGTAGACCGGCCCAGTTTCGGACATACTGTTGCAAGTAAAAGGTTCAAGGATGGCCTTGAAAATCTGCCACATTTCGTTTAAAATATACTTGAAGGCCTTTTTCGTCTGATACTTTTAAGAGTAAGAATATTCAAAATGGTAGATAAAGTTATATAACAACCTCATTATGAGAAATGTTGCAAATTTCCAAGGCGAAGTCACGTAAAAATGTGAATGAAAGATGTGACGTAAGGTAATGTTTGTCTGCGGAGTTCTGCGCGGAATTGAAAGAGAAGGAATCATTGTCTTACTGCACTTACCTTTTTCGTAACTCGTTGAGACAACTTTGACAATAACGATGTCCACATTCTTCCAACTGTATTGGTTCTCGAAATGCCATGTGACAAATAGGACACTCATATTCCGACGGAATAGGGCTGGCAAATTCAGCATCAAATCCTCCAACAGATCCCCTATCAATACTATCCGCCATTGGTTGTCTTTACAATACACACTGTTTGACGTGCGAATTTACTTTTGCACGCTACAAAAGAACAAGTTAAGCTATTAAGAGAGAAAATCGTAGTTTGTAAGCAATGCGAGAAAAATGTCACTTTATAAGCCTTACGCAACGTTTCGTCTTAAGGACTAACGCAGAGAATGACCTTATTTATCAAAAGCTGGTATATCAGAATAGAAAAACGCTGCACATTCGTCTTTTAAGGAATAGCTTTGGGGGTATTGCATCATACGGTAATGGTATTATGTAGAGAATGCCATTGCAAAGTAAAAGTTTTAACTAAACGGGAGCATTACTCAAGAGACATGATTGGATATTATTTTAGCTTAGAATCTATTTGCAGCAGCTTTTGTTGTAAAGGGAGGATATTATCGTAGAGCAGAGAATAACGTTATTATAGACGTCATTCTTTCAATATCAAAGCAGATGATCTGGTGCAAAGTAATATTTTTAACTTTCAATCCGTTCACAGCTCACATGTTGAATTTACGACGTGGGCAATAAAATCATATGTTCTTTTTTATTGAAGTTCTGCAGCGCCAATATATCTAATATCGGATATACTTAGGAATGTTCGCCAAAAAAGCTGCCAAAATATGTTTAACGAATCTGAGTAACATCTAGCATTTATAATATTACATGCGAGATGCAGCAATTGAAAGAGAGAACTGAGTAAGTTTCAAGAAATATATAGCGATAATAAATTTATAAGAGGTCGAAATCAGGTCAAAGCGACGTCAAAGTAAAACCACTTTTAAAGCCATGATCAGTTGTAGAGGGCTTTTTAAAATAGAGTTTACCTTGGGACCAACAGAAAAAAACACATAGCTTGTAACGTTTATTACTTAAAAAACTCAGGTATTCTGCGGTTTAACAAAATTAGATTGATACATTAATGTGCAGAGCTGAGTTATTAAACCCTCTTTCACTTCATAGGTAACAAGAAAATTATGCTAGCTACATTGACATTCAAATTGCATTCACATAATATAGCCTGATTACTGTGTCTGTATACTACGTCTGAGATATTATGCTATATATCATATTTTATGTTACAATCTATATACTAAATGAAACATAAACCCAAGTAAATCAGCAGATAGCCATTTTAATGTTTCTGTGAACTTTTAAAGTTTATCAGTTAAATTATATGAAAATGTTTATTATTGTCCGTATAATATATACTATTACTTAACACTTTTTCATAGTTCTACTGTTTAAGTACGATAAATAGATAGCTTAGGGAAAGCTGCATTCGTATCAAGTATTAATTTTCGCTAGGACTTTTTGATCAGCATCACTTTGACCACAGTTGAGAAATCTATTGCATTTTTGGATTCCATATTATAGCTACTCTTCGTGTAAGCCTGTAGTATTTTTATTTCCACACCATCTATAAATCCTTACGCATGCATTGTTTAGTAACTAGTTCATCATGCTATTTCTCGTGTTGTTTCTTAGGTTGTAAGAGCAGTCTTGCTACTTCATTACTCTGTGTATCAAAGTATTACAAAGTATGTCGAGCATGCCATATTTGGTATTCAGAGGTCTCTAATATAACAATAGATTTGAACGTTATCGGTTTCCGAAAAGATAAATTGACAGGTGGTTTAACAATAACACGTCTACCGCTAACCTTCCTTGTTGAAAAAGATTTGAGTAAGATAATAATAACAAGGTTTTGATATTGATCTGGAAACAGAAACATTTTTGAGTTATACGATTTTAATGTTTGATGTAACAGGTCCCCATATGCTAGGCGCACACGGTGAGCATTTTGCTGAGCAGTGTCATGAGTCCCACTGGTCAGCAAAATGTTCACTATGTGCGGCGAACGTTTGGTGAGAATTTTGCCTTACGAGTCACAAAATATAAAATCACACTAGTTTGATATTTTCTGCCTCGCCTGTTTGAATTTGGTTGCCCTTATCGCGCAAGCCTGACATCGTAGATGCGGTGAGAAAAATGTTCAAGTCATCGCATACGGTGAGCAAAATGACTTACGAGGCAGATATCAAACTAGTTTGATTTTTGATTTTTTGACTCGTGAAGCGAAAGTGTCACCAAAAATTAGCCGCACATGGTGAGCATTTTGCTGAGCAGCATTTTTACCACCTAGCAAAAGTCTCGCTGTGTGCGCCTAGTGATAGTGAGAAGGTCAGGGAACAGTTTTTGGAGATATTTGAGATTATTTCTACTGTTGATGTAAGGAATAAATCAAAATACATAGTAATCACAGATATATGTCAATTGACATTGGTATATATAAAACAGACATTTGTGGGCTCCCGAAAAAATATAAAGCCAACTTTTCATTACTAAATTCACGGAAATAAAGTATCGCTATAATGTCCTAAATACATCGTTGTTACCAAAATTTTCATCACTTGGTCGTGTTTGGTAAGAAAATGCATTACCTATAACACCATTATTTTCAGATACCAGAATTTCAGACGTGACATACGTGATACCAATCCTGAGAAGGACCGTTAATTGTTTACAATAGTTCACGATCATGAAAGCCGTCATGTGGATGATGTTTTCGCAGGTCATTTACTGCTATAAATTATAACATTTGTGTTGTTCAAAGGTGTTCAAAGCCCCATTTGAAAAAGACAATGAATTACTGGTCCAAACTGACCGATCCAAACCGATTTTCTTATGTTTAGCAAGAATACTTCTCATATTCGTAACATTTTTGGCAAGGTACTCTAATCCCAGAACTTTCCTGATTATTCCTTTACATGATAAAGAAAAAAGACGGAAAGCTGACCCAAAGAGGATGATCGAATTGGATAAAATCAATTTTAGCAAAATGTCGACCGCAGCTTATGGCGATCACAGCTAATGTCTCCCTTTTAAACTTTACCTATGTCTTGTTTCCGAAGTTGCAGAGGGAACAAATGATCTTTGTTGACGATAGGTAGGTGTCAATCAATTAATTTATAATATAGCTTGGATTCCTCGCAAGCTAATAATTATCGTCATGTCGAGGTTATTGCTAAAAAAAAGACGTCTAATACGACGTAACTTTCTATTAGATGTTTAAAGATGACATCCTGAATGCTATCAAGCAACCTTATGAAAGTGAAAGATAAGAATTGAATTGCAAATGAGCTCAAGCAGATTATTTGTTGTGAGATAGAGTTTTGCTAATCTAGGAAGGAAATGAAGGGTAGCATCTGCTGTGAAAGGATGTGGAAATGCATTTTTCTTTACATTTGAGAATGCTAAAGTTGTAATTAGTGCTTTTGGGGGTTTCAAAATGATTAAGAA
>JANTCA010012403.1:0-13452 GCA_024741275.1 Chironex yamaguchii | reverse complement strand
TACTTTGCTTTAAGGTACTTAACTTTAATGTACTCTGAAGTACTAAATTGCCTTAAGGTACTAAATTGCATTAAGGTGTTTTACTTTGCCTTAAGGTATTTTACTTTAAGGCACTCTAAAATTGCTTTAAGTTACTAAATTGCATTAGGGTGCTTTACATTTTAATGGTTTTTGGATATCACTATCTCTTAATCACTTAAGAATCGAACCAAGGTCTTTCAACTGCCATTGAGCCACTATGCGCAGAGCTCTCACAGGTAAAGGAAATACAAAAGATGTCACGTAATCGTCCTCTCAAACAGGAAACACATCGGCTTGCAACGGTTCCGTCTCACGAGTATAACGGTCCGTTGTAAGGTGAAGGGTGAGTGATTTGGAGTTTGAAGACCTTGGTTCAATTCTGAGGTGATTGGCTGAGCAAATGTATTTTGTGATGATCACTTAACATGCTGTTCAGTTGATTTGTGTCCACGTCATATCAACAGCTGCAAATCCTTCATGAAGGTATATTTCATGGTCAGCACTAGATGCTAGACTAATTAGCCTGATTAGCAGGCCCCTCTCGCCACAGCAAGCTCCGCCCTTGCCTTTGCGAGATGTCTGCTATGCATGTCTGCTTCAGGGAGTTGAAGGACATTACAAATAACTTCAGACCAACAAATTAGGCAGCATGAGTTATAGGGCGTCTTTCACGACTTTGTCAGAATCTAGGGGCATCCCATGTTGAATTGAGGCTTTATTTGCATAAAAGACAAGACGTTCGTTAAATTTCTAAAATGCCAAATGAGATTTATCGCCTTCAATTTACTCTGATAGCTCCCTAAACAATCTTTTGTTGCCAATTATTGTTCAAGCTAGCTTGTACTTTGTGGCCTCCTCTTTGCTGGTGACGTCAATGATCTGATCTGACGTCATGAATGACGTTGAAACAAACTAATGTCGTAGCGACAGCTGAAAAACTGCCCCACTGTCTTGAGCACCAAGAACGAAAGCATGGAAGAAAGCAAGTTTTGGCTCCTTGACATAGCGACAGATTTCCGTTTCTGGTTTTTAATGACCAAGACAATAGCGTTAAACTTGCAAAGGGAAATGTTGATGACGTCATCAGTTGTGTTTGTTGGCATGGTTTGTAGGGAGATAATCAAATTGCAAGGAATGACTACTCTGAATGTCATTAAAACAGATTAGTTATCTTTTTAAAGGATGAATAACGAGAACTTAATTAGGTTGAAATAGCAGGTGTTTTTTTTCTTGTGAGACTAGTATGCTGACAGTCGAAATGACTTGATCAAATACAGGGAAAGATTTGTGTGAATTGCTGACGCAAAGCATGGTCGAGAACAAAAATTTCCCCCTGGAAGTCCTCACTGTTGGCGAATTTTTAATCAAGTTGGTTAAATATTGTTTATTGGGGAGAAATCAAAGGCCAACTTTGTTTTGACGTTTACGGGTGAATAGACATAGTTGATGGTACCGTTACTGACGTCATCAACTTTCCGATGCACTTCTGTTCGTGTGTTGATGAAGTACTTGGCTGCCTTGTGATACTTTCTCTGCAAATTCCCCTTTTCTATAGTTTTGTCTTTGTTCACTGTAAGATCAGTGGGAATAAATTGCCTTTGCGTATAATGATGACGCGATTTTCGTCAGCACTATGCAACGAAAGGTAGCCAGGTCTAACGAATGGTGCACAATGACGTAGTTTGATTTGAGCAAAACACGCGATGTTCCGACATCAAAGGGAATCCTCCTCAGTAAACATATCGTTTTGTTAGGTCAAGTCAAGGTATGTATATGTGTCAAAAGACAGAGAGCAAAAGAGTGCGTCAACAGTCATGTCCATCATGATCTCTTATACACTTCCCTTGATTTCTGTAATACAGGTTGCAGCATTAACTTTGTCATTTTAGACCTGCGTATTAACTGCTAAAGCAACTTAAGCGTGTGGTCAACGCAGTTGTGAGTAACAGCACGTTATGGTAGAAGACATATATCGGCCATCACAAGACTTAAGTTGTTCATGCAGAGTGCTTCTAACACAGCTAACGTCACAGCCAGTAAACCCACATTATATGTGAAATCTAAATTACAAACTTTGTTGATGCATGGAGCACATTTAAGAGATACAATGGCCACACATCGGGCAAACACTTGAAACATAGTATCTATGACACCTACCTCACAGCATTGACATACTCTTGAGTAAAGCACTTTCAAATATGCCAAGACTAGGTATGAGTTCTACATACGTCTGGGTTGGCTCCAGGGAGGGGCTAGGGTATTACAACGCACTATCAGCGAACTACAGTCACCGCCTGGGCAAAAGTAAATAATTTGTAGGGGAAAACGAGCATCTTGTTAAATGTTAATCGACTCAAGGGAGATCCAAACTAGTGCTGGTGATGCTTGATCGCTTTTATGTACAGCATAAGGAAAATGGGCTAATTATGTTCAATTTCTTTATCATTATTTCGTGAGTGCTTTTCACCAATGCTTAGATTTTTAAAAAAACTTAAGGAACCAACCACACATTGAGTTGACTATTTCTCTATTCTGGGCCAAGCTCAAACCAGGTTTTCGGCGGGAAATGCACTCTTTCTTCATCCTGTTGTATGCGTTTCCAACAAAAACTATCTGAGATAGATTCCGATTTTTTTGATAAGCAACTCGTTTATAAACAACAGAACGATTTGAAAAATTACTAAGGAACTTCAGTTCTGTACAGGTACATACATAAGCTACTACAAAAATATTAATTCGCGAAAATGAAAAATACCTCTATTTGTACGGCCTGGCTACTGTACAAGGGAGATTTCACCGAGCTGAAACTTTCATCCTATAATCATTTTAAGAACCATTCATTTTTAGCTCTATGTTATTTTGTATTGACTAGGTCAGTATATATGTAGCCTGAAAATATGATTTTCTTTCTTGGTTTCCTTTCCTGTTGTCTAATCACTGAAAAATGTTTTTAAAAGTTAAGCAACCATTAAGGAACTTGAGATCCATATTTTGGTTAACAAATAAGCAACTTACAATCTGATCAAAATTCTAAGTTACTCATACAAAATTGTGTATTTACACAGATATTTTTCATTTTCAGCATACCATTAGTACAAAATAAATAGACACAGACTAATAGGGACCAAAAGAATTAATTTAGGAGGAAATTATCATCATCTCTTATTACTTCCGTTATCTCTGTCGACACTATTTAAGGCTCTCTCTTTTGTGACGTCACAGCCGCTTGCAGTAACAACTACAACCAAAGCATACTGTCTATTGTTCGAACCTTTTTAGGGATCGAAAAATGTTCGAGTCGCGTAGGTATTCGAATTATAAAGATTCGAATTAAGGAATGTCCACTATGCCCCCTTAAAGGCCTGTTTACATGAAGGTTGATTTTCAGAATGTCTGTTGAATCAACGATGTCCGTTGAAATAACGTTTTGGTTGCTCAGTTTGAATCACTTAAGTCAGAATATGGGTGGGGAGGCGAAGATGGTGAGCTCGGTCCCCACCCCAAGTTATGATTTGTTTAGCTGATTTTCTCTGAAATTTCGTTTTATTTCCACAACTACCATTAACATATTCTTAGCTCCTAGTGAGTCGTTTTACATCGGCAAGCTCTCCAAAATCAAAGCTCGCAGAATCATAGAGTAGATTCTCCGCGTCAACATTCAAAGTTGCTCCAACTAGCTGGCTAAGCTCAGTAGTAACTGCCCGTTTTATCGATATGATCTTCGAATCAATTGCGATTCTTTGCTTTTAAAACGTCAGAAAAGCCACACCTAACCGTCTCCCGCTCAGACAAAATCGTTGAATTTTGTGAATAAAAATGATCTTGACTGTTGATAGTTTTAACGTGAATAACACCTGCCCATTCTTGTGTCATCCTTATCACTGACATAGTAGGCGTGAAAGGAGATAAATCGTTGTAGCATTGCAGACATACGGGTCTGGGGCGTAGCCAATTGGAAACTTTCCGATGACGATTTCCTCTGGATGCTGGGAAAATGTTGGCACAGTCTTTATAGCGACGGTTCTTTATTGTAGAAATATGAAGACACAGAGAGAGTGTCATGAATGAAAGGAACGAAAAATGTACTGTGTTTTTGTGTGAATCCTGGGGATCTTCTTTTGTGAAATGCACGAATTCAGGACATTTCCTCCGTGAGTGTGCAGTTCCGTTTAATAAATCTAAAATGTATTAAATGTAATTTAAAAAACTTTCCAAATTGTCTTCTATTACAGACTAGGTTTCCTACAACGAACAGTCAGTTTATGCAGCAAATAATGTGTTATACAATCTTAAATCTGTTTGCGGAACCAATTAAAATCGTGTTACTGTGCCCAACCCTTTTGATTTCAGGGATAAGGTCTGTTGTTTAGCCCATCACCCTTGTATTACTCTGTAAGTAAAAAGTAGAGTCTGGTCATCACATATCGAATCAGATTTGGTTGGAAAGTTGGTGGGATGCTCTGGCCTGCCAAGGATCCTGAGCTGTATAATTGACTGCCTGATTTACCGATTAGCTGATAGACTGACGGACTGACGGATGGACGGACGGACTGCCTGACTAATCGATCGATTAATCGATTGAAGGACCTGACTCTTGGGTCCTATTAGTACAATGGTACTACAGCATTCGTTATCTGCTTCGTGACAAAACACGTCCGAAGGTTCTAGACGTGCACGTTTGATTAATCCATGTTTGTAAACTTGAAAAAGGGCTTGTAGATCAACGATTCTTAAGTTTGGAAAGTCATTTTGTCTGTTTGTATTACAACAAACATTTCTTTACCATGATAGTTCAGCATGGGAAAAATCAATTGTTGCTACAAATGTTTTCAACAGTTTCCATATGGCAATTTGGAGGCATCTTCCACTGATTCTGGCGCACTTCAGGCATACATTAGGTAGCATCCTAGACATATTTAGCATCGAAGCATAAACAGATAGATAAGTGTCCTTACAATAGCATACGGAAATAAGTATGCGCTTGTTGTGTCAAAGGAAGCGATAAACAAGAGTACGAAAGCTCAGATATTGTACAGAGGGAGGTATTTTGAGCTCCGCTTACTGCGACTTAGAATGGAGTATAATTTTCTTTGAAGCAAACCGAAGCTTGTAAACAAATACCGAGTCTATACAATTGCACCAAGTATTTCAGAAGAAGAGATTATCCTCATTTAAAGGATATTTAGGGAAGAATGACGCTCTTACAATCTACAAGTAATCGCAATTGTTATCGCCTTAGGAAAGCTTCCGATTACCGCTTACACTAACGAATCGTCAACTTCGAAAGAATAACTCAGCCGATAAACATCTATTGAAACACATTATGTAACAAGAGGCCGTGAAACAAATATCATAGCCTTTACTATTAAACTGTACAATAGACTAATTCTGCCTAATTTTCCCTCGGCCATAAGATCATCTTAATTTCCTTAGGTAGACAGAAATGGTTTGTTCTATTGAGACTTCAACCCGAATCTGTTTGTGGAGTGACTTAACTTATGTGAATCTCAGCAGAAAAAAGAACATAAAATTAGATTTCGGCTAATCATTGCTATTGAGAGACGGAATTGAAGTGGGTGATTAGCTATGAGTTTGGCAGCCGTGATGTACTAAGCAACATGTAAATAAATACAACAGGCCCAAATTCTTTTAAGTAATGTTATGCAGATTGTTAGACCAAACTCAACGGACATGTAGCGTCGAAAATGAGCATCATAATTCATTTCATTAGTTGAAGAAAAACTTAAGGTAAGGACACAGAAGCACGGGCTAAAATGATTGGCAACTTTGTGATTAAATGGCCGCTTAATGATTTAAAAACAACATAAAGTGTGACGAAGACACTCGTCCGTTTTTGCCGGCCACTCGGACATTCCGGGCTTCGGGATTGTCAAATCGGTCAGTAGGTGCTCGGCTGTACCAAATTGCAATGTAAACTCATCCTGTTAAAAGTTTAGTGAATTATCTCTCCATATGTTAGACCTAAACTTACATGCTTTGAGATAGCAATTAAATTTGTAATTTAAGAACCAGTGGAGGACAGTTTCATCTTGGAGCCAACGTCGCGGACAGGAACGATAATGAGGTCTGTTTGAATGCAAAGACGAGAAAAGTTTATGGCAACGTCGTTGTCAGAGTTAAAGATACAAGGATAATAGACAGGACTGGATCAGTGTGTGTGTGAAAGAGGTATAATAGGGTACTGAAAATAGGTGAAGACGGATGAGGGCGTTCATAGTGTCCGACTAGAGGTACGAGCTATTACGAGGCTGGAAAAGACTAAGGCCTGGATCAAACGTCGCATTTTACCTGTGTAGCATACACTTGCATTATATTCGACTTCTATGCGATTTTGAAAAGAACTTTACGTCAAAAGTCGCATTTAATACTATTATATATAAGTGTCGAATAAACTGCAATTTTTTAAATAAATAACTATATTATTCCAATGATGTCATTAATTTATGCATTATATTTGACGCATGTAAAAAACGATGTTATCTACAGGGTATGCCGAATGAAATAATTTTATTCGACTATGACTCATCACATGCAGATAATTCAAATCAAACAATTTAGATGTATTAAATTCGTTAATTAAATTTGACATATGTAAAATGAGACGTATGATCTAGGCATAAGCTCATTTTCACACTGAAAAAACACAAATGTCCTTATAAATGGAGCAATTCAAACTGCGACAACCTCAGGCTAGGATTTCATAGTTAGACGAAAAGTAGTTTTAAAAGTCAATGTTTTTACTTTTTAATGTTTTTAAAACGTCTGTTTTTACTTTACGGGTGCCTACATTCCAAATCATTGATACATCGATTAATAGTTTATATATAGCCATGCTAACGTGATTGTTATACCCTGCATTTAGTAATACGGTACACTACTGTGCCACCCCAGCCTTTTCTTTTGGTGTTTCACCCCTTGTGATCCTTAAAATCTGACATTGCAGACACTCCTCACAATTTCCAAAAAGCATTTGTTGCATAAGGATAACAGAGAGTAGCACGTACTAAGTCACTTCTGGTTGCATTGTGGCAACCAAAGACATGTTTATGAATCAAAACGAGATGAAAAAGCATCCCTTAGGCATGATGATCACTAATGTAGATGTCGATTCAAATATGGAGTTCAGAAATAGGCATTAGAGGTAATTTAGTACAGACAGTTGTCATTATCAACACCCTTGTGCAACCTTCATAAGCTATTAAGCATGATAGAGGATGTATGTCGGTGGTAGGATCTCAGTTCTTAGCTTCCGAGTATGCTAAAATAAGCAAGCTATTTGAAATGTATTTATATACCCAAATGTATTTGTATAAACTTAGGATAACAAAACTGTACTCGTATTTGTTTACACAGCCCTATTTTTCCCCCTCAGTCCGCTTTTCCTGAAGGTATAAATTGTGTGTTGTGTGTCCCTAGGCCATTAACAAGCAGTGTGAAGTGGAAATGTCTCTCTTCAGGGAACTTTTCCTCTCAGCTAGAATCAACCCTCCCTACCACAGAGATGATAGGCATTTGTGGTGATCACATATACACACAAGTCATTCAAAAAGTTCTGTTCTATTTTCGTAAAATATCTTTCGGATATTTTGCGGTCAAGGCAGCATATTTAGCAAAGATAACGATTCTTTGAAAATGTAACATCGACATGCTTGCTTGAGCCTCAGAACACATTCACATACAATTATAATTTCACGATACATTAAAGACAGGTAAGCAAAATCCGACAATTGAATAGGATTCAGTGAAAAAAAGCTCAAACTGCATCGTATCAACTGAGATACCGACAACCCCCAAAATTTCCGCCCTTCAGCCTTACACACAGTTTTATACACGGCGCACCCATTTGCAGTATTACTGTCAATTTTTTATTTTCGTCACGCCTAACTCAGAGTGCAATATTTTTTCGAAAAGAAGCAAACTTGCACAATATCCTCGTCGGGGCTTAATAAGCCTAAGGTTAATCATTATCAAGGCAACCAGAACAGATTTGCAAAAGAAAAGAACACGATTGATGGTATATATTGATGGAACTGTAGCAATGATACTACCTTTTTCTATATTTTGCTAAATTTAAGGGGAACTGGTAACAATAACATGTACCTTTTTGTTCTGAATTTGTGGGTTATTGTGTTATCGTATATTAATCAGAAAATCAGATTTTGTCATGGAAAGACTTGGGGAAAGTTTAAGTACTACATTTGTACAATTGTTGAGCAAGTTTGAGTGATGTGATTATTTGAAAGATTCCGATAAAACCTCTGCTAAGATTGCATGCAAATAAGACTTAAATACACCGGGCCATATGAATCACCCTGTTAGACCTTATTAGAGACCCTGTTAGGCCTCCACGTTCTGTCGTACTTTCTCTTTTTCTGCGCCATCTGGTTCCAGTTTGGACTTCCCTAGTAAGCGTTAATCTCGTTTCTCCATCTCTGTCTCTCCCTCCCTCCCACCTTTCTTCGTCCCACTCTTGGTGTCCATTTGGTTGTTGCTCTTGTCCATCTGTCATCTTTCTCTCTTGCAAGATGACCAGCCCACATGCATTTTGGTCCATACTTGCTGGTAAATGTCTACCAAAGGGGAGGGTCTATTTTTGTTTCCCGTCAACTCAAGCAAAGGTGGGGTATGACTCATTTAATACATAAAGCGATTCGCTAAAGCTGCCGCAGATGTTTCGGCATCTGTTTCCAGAGCTCCAGAGAGAAATGCCACATCCTAGTAAAACACAGGAATGAGACGATCAAGCACACTATTAAGGAATGCTTGTGTTTGGTCGGCTCGTTTAGTTTTCGGCTTTCTTTAATTAAAGGTATTTTCTGTCATCAGAATCTTCTTATGTGGCGGCGTACTTCAAACTCAGAGGCTTTTTGTCAACTGACAAACGCTCGTTATTAGCCATCGTCTTTAACTTCTTTGTTGTTATTGTTCAAACGCTGTTAAGATATCAACACATGTCCGGCTAAATCATTTGGCGCGGCATGGAAAACAAGGCGGGAAAATTGGCAAGGTTGCTTAGAATGAAAATTATGGCGGGAAAATTGTTATTGTTTGTTAGAAGGGAATTCCACGATGTTGACCTCGCACTGAGAGATTATTTGAGCAGGGTATTTGCATTAGGAGGTGATGCAAATCAAGATAAACAAGAATGATTGTTGTTATTATAAATGACTAGCAACTCCGGTCAATTATTTCAAAGGAAATAAAGTTCTTTTTACCAGGAAAACGTGCTCGTTTAACTCTCGTTTTTAATACGGTACGTGCCTGGGTCTTACGTGTAGAATAAACCGTGATGTTATCAAGGAATCACCAGTTTAAGACCTAACTTCCATCCAGTACTAATCAGGAACCAAAATCTGTTCACAGAGGGAAGTAGGATCAAAAAAGGCAATTCTAGTTTGTGAGAAATATTTCCAATTGAGATTTTGATCCTCTTTTCTTATAATATGTTGGTTTGTTAAATCCAAGCACATTTTGAGTGCCAACCAAGGTTGTTAATTTTCCATTTTCGTGACCACGTGGTTAGTCATGGCACGTACTGCCACAGACTAGGATGCATCGTAAGTCATTTGTAGTTGTATTCCGGGCGGTTTTATCTGTCGGGAAGGTGTACACGAGTCCTTGCTCAGGCTTTAAAAGGCTGTGTGTAGTCATGAACTGGAAAAATTATGAAAGAAAAAGCGTTTCAGAAATTTGTAATGTGGGCATCGCGCTTTGGTCATGTTAGAAATAGTTTTAGGGGAGAGCCTAGAGCGAAAAAACAGACCAAGAGCCTCAAGCAGAAAAGAAGCCCAACGATACGTTCATCTTTTGTTAGCAATTAGAATAAAGTAGGAATTGTACCACGTCGAGGTAGAAGGCCAATGATTTGGTGGCAACCTCGTCCACTATCAACGCACGTTTCACAAATAACCTCTTCTCTTCCTTTAACCACAGTCGCCACATATGTGATCTTTGCAGTGCAAAGAGCAGGTTTTGCAATAAAATTGACTAAATTACGTCTTTAGAGATCAGAATAATAGCTGATGGGTTAAATCTGCTGGAAATTTAAAAGGATGGGTGATATAAATTTAAAATAAAAACCGGTGATCAAGTATACTTTATCGATAGAATGGTGTGTGAAAACGAACTAGTTCTTAATAAGTGAACCAAAAATGGCTTATTTTGACCCTTTGTCTCTTTCTTGTCGTTTGTCAAGACACTGACCCACTCGCGAATTTTATCCGCTAACAAAACTTTAGCCAAAGTTTAAAATGTTGTGTTAAGAAAATGTAGTTTCAAAAGCGAATGTTATCTACGTACCCAGTACAGTGTACTGGTTATGTCGGAGTGACTACTGCAATCCCGGTTTCCAACCACGCATGCTTGACTTTTGGACCGAGACTATGGTATGTCAAAATCGGCGAGGACGTTCTGTGCAAATTTTCGTCACATCATATTTTAAAGATATTAACTGCCTATCTACGTGCCCTTCATCATTTGTTGGTGGCCTGCGAGTAATCTCTAAATACAAGCATGGTTTGCGCATGCCTCGTCTTTGAACAGAGACAACTGTATGTGGAAATTTACAGTATCGCTTTTGTTGCCGAGAAAACTTTGAAGCTCTTGGTAAAATAGGATATAGTACTTTGAATATATAACCCGGTAATAGTGCTAGAAAACAGGGTACCTATAGCCACGATATTGCAATCTTGAATGAACTTTTGGGTGGACCAAATTAATGAACCAAAGAGAGGCTGCATGTTATGAAGGTCGTGGGAACGTGGCAGTGATTGCCTTTTGGTGATGTATGCTAAAGTATTCACAAGGCATAATAGGATACAGTTTTGAAAATGTCCAGATATTAAGTAGCCCACGTAATTGATACATATTAGGACAGCATATAACAAACATGTTTCAACGCACCAACTTTGACTTAATGGCAGAATCAAACATTTCAACTGACATACTGTGGGCTGAATTGCATTGTGGGTGTGGGCAAGTGTGTGGGGGTGAAGTTATCTCTATAAGTTATTCGGACTCCCCCACACATTACCCAGCCATTATTCCAAGTATCTAACATTACGCGGGCGTACCACAATCCTGATTTGGACAGGGAGAAAATTTCTGGTTCCCTCCAGCTCTACCAGTGTAAACCCGTGACAAGAGAGATAAGATGTATTTTAACTAATCAACACACGTAGCCTCAAGCTGGTATTTGTAACGATAGATCGTACGTGAGAAAGCGAAGCAACATGTTGACATGAGCTGTAAATAGTAAACATCGCGTGCAGAACTAAGAGTCCAAATTGCATTCCCGATTAACAAGCTGCTAATTTTAAGGTTGCATTCTTCCGACAACTTGTAAACAGCAGAATATCTTGGGACAGCTGGCAAAGAAAACAAATTCAAGACAGAATCTTTAGTCAACATCAAATCTGTTTGAAATATGCCTGCTGAAAATGCAGCAATTTTTAGCATTGTAAGACGAAGTCTGCGGAATGCAAACATTTGCAAAATTAACATTATTCAATGACCTAGTCTGAGTAAAGTATGAACGAAGGATTTTCAGTCCTACCCGGAGGGTGAAAAACTGTTGAAAAGGGCATTGTGTGGTCTGATAACTTATGGCTTTGCCTTCGGGGCAGCTGTTGGAAATTCAACACCAGACATATGCTTTTTCTTCAGCAGGATATGAGCCGCTACAAATTTAGGCTGATCAATATTTGGAGAAGTGATGGAAGAAAAACAGTTCTTAATAATTAAAGAAAAGTGATTCAACAGCCTTCCACCCTAATAACACTTAAGGCTTTCTAAATGCTTAACTCATTCAGCATGAGCACTGTAATCCCCACAAACCAAAAGGGTATTCCCTGAAATTTTATCTCGCCTGCTTGACTGAAGATCATTGTTCTTATAAGGCCTTACCACAAAATAAGAATAAGAATATTCTTATTCTGTGACCTTACCATGACTATAGCTAATTTAGAAGGACAAATAAGAAAGGATGTGTTGTTTCTTTGCAATATGTCAGGACCAGACAAAAAGGAAAATGTGAGATATGTGGCTTGTATTGAAGTGGATTTTTGTACTGTACATCTAGGAGGTTAAGAACAAAATGGCTGCTGGCCTGTGCTAAAGCATTATAAGCTTGTCTTAAAAGTAGGATAGAACTTGCGTTATGGTATAGATAGGGGAAAACATAGGCTAAGTAACATGCATAACGACTATAAAGACTAATGCTGTTACAGCCATAACAGGAAACATGCTCTTGAAAGGGCCTTGTCTTGTTTAATCCACGACAAATCCAATCATTTTCACAAGGTGGGTGTGGTCGCACACACTTGATCGGTGTGAAAGATTCTTGTAATGAAAATGTGTTGCCCTCCGCAAACGATAAAGTAAAAGAAAACAGAATCAGTCCATCGCCAAATAGCTATCTCGATTCAACTAATTCTCCCTTCCAGCAAGCAGCCATAAGTTTTAAACTCGAGTTCATCTGCTTGTTAAAATCTATTGAAGTACCTTTGAGTCCCATTGTCGATTGCCCGAGGTGAAGGACAATGCTATATTTTCTTTTAAACCACAGTCTTGCACCTGGCTGCAGCAAGTAAGCCCGATGGAAGGGTACATTCAATCTGGCCCAGTAGATCACGTCTCGTACACGCTCGACAGGGCAATCCGCAGATTTAACATAGGCGCAATTTTTGTAATTAGCAAGGTCAAGCTTGCAATTATTAGTGAAATAAAATAAAGTTCTTACTGATTATCTATCTCACATTATCAACGTTACATCCTGCTAACTGCGCACTTACAGCATTCTATTACTTTGCTAAAGGTTGATTTTACGGTGAAACTTCGTGCACATTCCCTGAGGGCTATCTTACGTTCAACTGTAATTGTGTCTGATAAATCAGGGATTATCATAGGCTGGTTAGGCGCGTTAACCACATCTCCTCTCTTAGCACCGCAGTCAAACAAAAAATGCAAGCTGGATGAGTAGTGGGCGTAACAAGCCTCGCTTGTACAAAACGACTTGTACAAAAAGCCTTGGTAACCACACCAGGGCCTATGATTACACGGTAATACTAGCAACAGCTGATCCTCGTTGTCATAATATGGCTCACGTCTAATGTATTTTTGGATAAGAGCCCCTCTTTAGAATGAAGTTAGGGATAAACTTATTGTAAATACGTTGCTTTCATTCTTCCCACAGTCTTAGTAGTTATTTTTGTATTTGAGCAAATTAATTAAATTCATAATTAGCTACCACTTTTGGAAACTGTGCTGGGTGGCTGCCTACAATTTAGCAGAATGACAGTTGCATTGTATAATAATGCAACTGTCAATAAAAATAAATAATAATATTAATTATTATTATTATTTTTATTATTATTATTATTATTATTATTATTATTATTCTTATTCTTATTA
>JANTCA010012392.1:7361-26715 GCA_024741275.1 Chironex yamaguchii | reverse complement strand
TGATACATGTTTCGTATAAATAGGTTGCCATATACATATACTTTCCTTTCTGACGTTTCATACCCTGAAGAGTGTCAAACGAAAAAAAAAGCTTTTAGGTATGATTTTAGCACAATGCCGCAAATTTTCAAGGCGATTTTCAAAATAAAATAAATTTGTAACTTTACCTCCTTTTTTGAAGAAGATAACGATCCATCCACGAATTTTCGACCTGCAAGGCCTTAGTCATGAGACACTCGTTTCTTAGATGAATGTCAAGTCTCGAAAGTCAAAGTACGCTTCAGTTATTGATATCATGTTACGTTACGAAGAAATTAGGCTGTATTTAGAATCACAATGCATGTTTAGTTACGAGTGAGTGAAGACAGTTTCTTATGTTTCAGATAAAGTGACGTAATAACGCGCAAAGCTCTAATTCCCGGAAGCAGAGCGGATGGAATGTAATAGCTCCCCAGGAAACTGGCGAAGACAATATTACTAGCGTCCAGGGAGCGATATACGGAAGGAAAATCTGAGTCTATTTTGGGGATGGTGAGAGTGCTTTCTCGAGCATAACTTATCTTTGTGCCTTGAGAAAATCCAAAGGATTATGTGCTTGTCTATTGAGTCGCTAGACTGTACTTCTGGAGTACTGTGTGATGTAATGAAATGCCAGCGTGAAGAGACGAATGGTAAACCAAAACAAAGCTCCGGAAAAACAAAACAAAGCAACGCGTATCGCAACTATGGTAATCAGATCAGAAGATAGCTAACCTAAGTACATTTGCATTGTTTATTACATTTGTTACATTTGGTTTAATGATAACTTGAAACTAAGAGTATCGGTTCAGAATAAATGACCTGTAATTGTTGAACCGTGGTTAAGGTTACAAATTAGATAGACGCCCATTTTTGACTTGAGATCCTGTTTCGATCACGTGCACCAGAAATGTGTATAAAACGAGAAAAGCAGAGAAAAAGAGTACAAACTGAAAGAGTCCAGATTCCATCGTATCAGACAGTCATATTCTCACGAGACTTGCTAGGATAAGTAATAATAGCCAAACGAAGTGAACATTGTGGGGACAACTAAACAGGTAAGGAAATTTATCTAGGCTTAAAATATTACCTACTTTTTTCTACTTTATAGTCTTATCAAGGTTACTTCCACGGTTACTTCACTCTTGTGACAGATTATCATGAGCCATTTGATAAATTAATAGTTTAGTAGCTCTAACTTGTAATTGTTTGGCTTCGTCATGCAACAATCTGCCTTTCTAGTTTTCACTTATCGCTAATTGAATGTTGGCAGTTCGTAAAACTTGAAGTCCTTAACAAGATAACTCTTGTCACGAGAATAAGTTTATTGCAGACTGCTTAATTGGGAAATAGGCGAAGTCGCAATTATTCTATATCGTTGGCTCATTACTACATCAATTTTCACCTTCGACTCCATTAATCCAAATTGTCTTGGGTCTTTTTATTTGCTATATTTGTTTTGCCAAAAATGTAAAACAAATTACAGCTTTACAGTACACAACACTGTAAACAAATACTACAAAGGGGCTTTTCATAGATAATTACGTAGTAAATGATGATAATTTATACTTCCTGAACATGCATGTTACACACAAAAGTGGCTACTTTCAGAAACCGACCGGTTACTTCGATCGAAGCTTTTACAGACAAACGTTCTAAACCTAATACAATGCCTGTGGTACATTGAAAAGATCTCTTTCATATCGACTATCCGTGCTTCAGTTGAAGTCACCGCTCCATAATTAGCTTCTGCTGACAAAATAACGCATATTTATTTCGTATTGTAATTTGGAGACTTCATGTCGATACCTTTTTCCTATTTGTTGCTGCAATGGCGTTATCTTTCTATATCGTCCACTATATAGTCTTGACCTATTTCTATCCTTGTTTTTCCTGCCTATAGCCAAGGAGTTCTTCTTAGAAAATGACTTTAATTTTGCTCAGAGGTGTTTTCGTACAATCTAACAGCATGCCACGCTTTCTTTCTGTCATACAGATCATATTTCATACTTATCATCTTTCATACCTATTTAAGTGTCATGGTATGGTACTTCGATTTAATCAAATTTTAAAGTACAGCTCTTGCAATTCCGGAATCAGCAGCATGACGTTCATTTCAAACAGACTTTTAAAAGTAACAACACTTTTGACACCAGAATTTTAAAATCTTTGCCTACTCAGTTAAGGCCGATGATGGGTGACGTTTTAGCATTCGTTGAGTCGTAAGCTTTTTCTCAGCAACGTTTAGAAGATTCCTTCTCTCATCGTCATGTTTTTAGAAAATAAGATGTACTGCTATTTATGCATGCACGTACACATGTCAGGGATCAAAATGTCCGTAAAGGAGGCCCCAAAATATTTGTTCTTTTCTTCGGGCAAGCAGCCATATTTATAGAAATGTGTAAGATATGTTTATTTTTAAATTACTGTTCTGAAGAGAGTTATGCAGTTATAAATATATAAGAGTGGGCATTACGACAATAGCTGCACTAAGTGGGAGCCGACCGGGCTCGAACTTGCAATCCTCAGACTTAAAAGCCAACACTCAAACATCCGTGCCATCACGACAAAGGTTTGGTGAAGGACATTCAAAGTCCTTGGTATCACGAGACGAATCCCAGAGGCGGGTAAGGGGAAATTCATTAATTTTTATGTTTCGGCTTAAGCCTTCATCAGTGTCAGATATATATAAGTCGAGTCAAAATAGCTGCATATTTCTATTTCTATTAGCTTGACTATTGGAGAAGGATCTTTGAAAACGTAGCTCAGAAAAATATTCGCTCGTTTCAAAATAACTTCATGTCAACTGGGATTCGATCGAGTTTGACGTCTTAGAGTTCTTGCAAGAAAAACAGTGGGTACTAAATTTTTGCAAAATAGGAATAGCACAAAGTCATGTGAAGATAAAGTTATTTATTTTATGTGGATTGGATTTGGCGTTGGAGTAGATAAAACGTTACGCAAAAGGAAAATTTGGGTATGTTCCTGACACACGAAGAAAAGTGGATAGACTCAGCGGTTATTATAGTTCCAATTAGTCAGTCGCATCAAGGGTGTTACGTTTGTTTCAGACAATATGACATCCATCTGTGGTATGATTTGCCGCAAGATAGCCATTTACAATATGCACGAGAACTATACCACTTAAATAGAGAAAAATTATTTTGGGTGCCCTTATTATTTTGATAACTACATCTTATGTTGCTACAGGGGAAATACCCGAGCGATGTGCGCGGGTAGCTAGACAGTTAAGAATATGATAACTACATAGTGTTGTATCACAGGATTCCTGTGTTAGCGTAATGCCTTAATCTTTTGGAGTTATAAGAACATTTTAGTACTTACTACTCGTCTCAATGTGATTGAACTATCCCTAGGCTAATGTAAAACTTGCGTTTTGATTGCGTACTGTATATGAAACATTTCGTTTTTCCTTGCCTTGCATTTAAAATATAAAGCAGTGAAGCTTAGTTTTAGCTGAGTGAATATTCAGATAAATAAGATGGCATAAAAGCATTGGAGTTTTTCCTTGTGTTTGTCCTTATGTCAAGCAAAGAATCAGTAAATTGGAGTAGAGTTCAAGAGTGGCGTTCATATGAACAGTTATCCTTAAAAGTTTCTTTACAACGCTTAAACTTTTCCATTTAAACGTTTTGTAATACAACTAATCTGAAATGTTCATGTTTTCTGTGATTGTTTTGACTAATATTCCACTTTTTATGCACAAAACTCAATAAAGTAAAGGGATTTCCGTTCCTATTTAAATGGCAACATTATATCTGTTCTTAGCAGTAAAAGAAGATAGACTTACTGATTCCATCAGGAGCCAAATGCCCATCCCGATGGCACATCACTGACCTTAGAGGGAGATTACACCCGAAGGGAAAGTGGGTCTTTTGAGGCGAAGACAAACCTATTTCACTTTCTCTGAGAAAGACATAATTTTGTTATCATCTAATCGTGTGTTTGATATATAGCATAATAATTTTGAAAACTTTAAGAACGACGTCGTTAGCTTCCTTTAGGAGGCAAAGTATTGTAGACTTGTGAAAAAAATAAAATCTTTTTTATTCGTGACATTGCAATTTGATACCCTGGATCACAGGTATATGTATGAAAACGTATGCTCTTCTGTAACTTGAATAGACTTACTCATTAAAGGCAGAATACAAAACAACATACCTTGAATGCCTGCCATTGTTATGAATACCTACAAACAGGATAACCAGACTATCAGGCTTAAATGATTTCCAGAAAGAAGAATGAGGGTTGAAAATATAGTTGATTCACTTGTTCAAAGTACATTTTAGCAACCCCTTTACTGTACCAAGTGCTCTGACCAAGGAGGCCTTAAATTACAAACCTTGAAGTACTACGGCCAATAACAAGTCGGAAACATTAATCTGAATTGTAAATACTTTGATGGCTGAAATTTTGATACGCTTACAATTTCACGCTTCACCTCTAGAAATCAGATGAAATACTGTATCTCCTAAATATACGGTAAAGTATTTTTTTCTCGCTGTCTGGACGTTAAGTTATAAAATAGTATTAGCTTTCATTAATTGCACTCATCACTACAACTCCCTTTTCCAAGGCAACTACTTCTCTGAGGATGGCATTTCGATAACATTGTCACTTTTTTGGGGCCGCGATAAATATTGTTACGTTGAACTACAATAATCACTTTGTAATTGTCCACTTTACCGTTCCATCTTGTCTGATATTCAAACTAAAAGCGAAAAAAATATTACGCGAATATTCGTCAACTATGGGTAAGCTTTTTTATCATTTATGTTGTGATGTCCATTTTCAATTATTTATATAAGTCCTGCTCTTTCCTTGAAAATTTGATAAGATTTTATCCCTCCCCATCAAGTGTGTACTTTAAACCTGTATTTATAGCAATTTTTCTGTTTCAAAAATAATTCAAGCCATACTGCATCTGTAAGTTAGATAATAATGTTTTTTGGGAGTTCAATTATCAGCCATTGAAATTCCTTTAGATCATACAACACTAGTACTTTGAGCCCAAATCCATGTTTGGTTTGTTGTATAAGTTTGTAAAATAGTACGAAAGAAAGTATTGTAGTCAAAATAGATCGTATTTGCATTACATGAAGAAAGGAAGTTCCTTAAAGTGCTTAGAATCTAAAGTACGTTCTGTATATTTTCAATTGGCAGTATCATTGTTAACTTGCATTTCAAAACAGATGTAATCAATGAGATATTTTTTCCATCCAAGTACACAGTTATCTTTAATTTTATTTGTGATTTGACTGGCAGAAACATAGAAATATCTTTTTGTGGTACAAAACTTGAAATTCGTCTTGAAAATTTGCGACATTGTGCTAAAATCATACTTAAAAACTATTAAGCTTTTAAGTATGATTTTAGCGCAATGTTGCAAATTTTCAAGGCGATAAATATAGAAGTATTCCAACTACGGTTCGAATTGTTCTACTGACAGAGCTGTTACACTCTAGAGTATTGAAAAATGTCTGTTAATCTATTACAATCTCACAAAGATCGAGAGTCAGATATTCAACATGTTTAATAATTTTTGCCATTCGTCTCACTTTGCTTTGCGTGTGCAGCGAACGAAAGTGAAAGTATTTTGCTTACGACTGAGCAAAGCTACACATGCCTTGTTCTTCTTCCTCATAACCCAAATCATGAGCAGTGTTGTGGTGCCAAATCACACTTGAGCATGCGGGGTTTTGCTCAGTTGTAAACAAAATGCTCTCGTGTGCGCTTAGTTCTATGCAGTGTTTTGATCTTAACCTCAGTTTCGACGTCGCATTTCAGTCAAGTTAAATTCAATTATCAAAAATGTTACACAAACTCGACAAAATAGCGTCTCCAATTTAGATGTCGCATTTGCGTCGCATTTTAACAACAAGTTAAAAAGAGAGCGCGATTTTCCGTCTTCTATCCATGAGAGGCATAGTTCTGGTTTTTTTTCAGAAGTATCAAAGTACTACATGTAGACCACACTGAATGTTGTTAAAATGCAACGCGAAAGCGACGTCTGAATTAGAGACTCTCTTTTACCGAATTTGTGTTAGATTTTTGATAATTGAATTAAACCTGACTGAAATGCGACTTTTAACGAGTCTTAAACCTAACATGGATTTAATTCAAACATTGAAATTAACACGACGGAAATTTGACACAAGAGCGACGTCTAAACTGGGCCATATACTCTTACCAACTTTCGTTTCCAGCAATGTGAGTGCTACTCTCTTTTACGAAGACTGCTTCAAAATATGCTCTCTATAACTTTCGAAACATGCACGTTAAGGGGTAAGATTCTCGTAGTGTAGTATCTAGCATAAGTTCTTCTTCATTCATTTTCCTGCTTTCCATTCATTGCTTGCTATTGATGCTGATTGGCTAATCCATCACTATTGTCTCAGGATGCGTATATATATGTAAGTCATTGTAAAATCTAAAGAGGTTTGAGCACTTCATTTTTAATTTCGACTGTATCAATCTAAAGTACTCAATAGATAACGGGTAGTATACTTCTGGTAGGTTTGTTGTCTACGCTTTAAACAAAAGTTAACTTGATCATATTGTAATAGAATGCACATTTGCGAAACATTTATTTTGACTTACAGATTCTTCACACTTTTGTTTTAGACTACTGGGGTAAGCACCGAATGGATACTATTCGGTTTCCGAGACTTTCGTCGCCACACACAAAAATAGATAGTATATACGATGTCATCGTTATTGGGTCTGGATACGGTGGTTCTATAGCTGCCAGCAGATGTGCCAGGGCAGGCCAGAAGGTGTGTCTTCTTGAACGTGGACGGGAATGGATTCCGGGAGAGTTTCCGGAGACTTTAATGGAAGCATCCAAACATATTCAGATAACAAAGCAAGGGAAAAAAGACATTATTGGTGAGTAAAGAAAAAACCAACAGTAGTTGTAAAAAATTAGTATTAAGTTTAATTCTGAGAATAGACGAAAATCCATTTCGATTTAAGTACTTTTCATCACACAAAAGTGAACACTGTCATCATGATTACGTAATGCCTAATAGCACACATACAAGGTTTATTTGACTTAAATAATTATTTTCAAGCTCACGTATGTATCTTATGATTCTATTTTCTCTACCAGGAGATCCTACAGATTTGTATGAATTCAATGTCAGTGAAGATATTTCTGTTGTTCAAGGCTGTGGTCTTGGTGGTGGTTCATTGATCAATGCTAATGTTGGTCTTGATTGTGATCCAAGAGTGTTTGATCTTCCATCATGGCCCAAAATTATAAAAAGCGACATGAAAAATATTATGACAATTGATAAACAACATGTAATAGATATGCTTCGTCCTACACCATATCCTGATCATTATCCACCACTTGCAAAGGCAAAGGCAATGAAAAAGGCTGCTAAAGAGTTATATCAAAGTGCGATAGCAGACATGGAAGACCTTGATCGCATTGTAAAGAAGACACCGCTGTAAGTTATCTCCACTTTCAGATGTTTAGTACATACGTTTATATTCTTATATGTTTCTTTACAGAAGACCGTAAAATTCACTCTTAAAATTTATTGTTATTATCACTTATTATTTATTGTTAATGTTTTTGTGCATTGACAAGAAAGTCGAAAATTGAACATTTACAAGAAAATTCAGAACGTGCCAAAATGTATAAGGACGAGAATTTTTGGATAATTAGCACAGTTAGATCGTCCTTTCATTTACGTGTATTGTGGACTGTCTACATTAAAACAAGAAAACCAGTACTCTGTAGTTAGAAAGAGTTCGTTTTTTCACTTTCAATAATGCTTTGTTTCTTCATTTTCTCTTTGTTTCTTGTTCGTTTCTTGTTTATGATTGGCTAGTTTTGATACATGTTTCGTATAAAAAAGTTGCCATATATCTATACTTTCCTTGCTGAAGATTCATACTTTGAAGAGTGTTAGACGAAAAAAGCCTTTAAATATGTTTTCAAGTTTTGTACCAAAGGAAAGTTATTCATATAGTTACATTGCTCCTATTTGTTGTCATGTTTCCCTTGATTTAAGTAAACAAGTAAATTTTCCCGACACTTGGAACAAGATACGTCCCAAATGAGAATAAATCAAAAATCGCAGTCTCTTAGAAATCCAGCCAGAAATATACCAATTCATTTTCGGCAGAAAATTTATAAATCTCAAGTACATAATTATATATAATGATCGGTGTACCTGATTTCTCTTGAAAACCTTTGCTTCTTGAATAAACTTTTGAATGGTTGGTGGTAAATTCTTTATGTACACTGTATGTATTCTTTATGTATATGAGCATTTATTTATCCATCATAACATATTACTTGAATCACACATTTTGTAAATTGTATACACAATCTTGCCAATGTGTAAGATGTCATTTTACCTGGTTTCCATTTGTCATGCATAGGTATGTAAATTTTGATGGTTCCAAGGCAAATCATGTTGGTATTCACCAACCAGCCTGCAACGGATGTGGAAATTGTTGTGGAGGTTGCAACACTGGTGCAAAGAACACATTAAATATGAATTATATTCCCGATGCTGTAGCCCACGGAGCTCAAGTTTTCACTGAGGTTAGTTTGTTATCTTCTTGAAAGTGACGACTACTTACAAATTTTGTTTTTTGTCTTTATCTTAAAGCATTTGATACCGACTGCCGTTATGGTCATATAACGTGTCATTTCTTGCACATTTTTCTCTGAAGAGTGCCATTTTCAAAGGATGCGTGTTGTGTACCCTTAATCCTAAATGGAAGCTGAATATACGTTGACGATAACTACTCTGACGATGCCAAACATCAACTAACTACTTGATGATGCCAAACATCAGTAAATTACTCGATGATGACAAACATCAGTAAATTACTTGATGATGCCAAACATCGGTTAACTACTTGATGATACTAAACATCGGCTAACTACTTGATGATGCCAAACACGAGTTAACTACTCAAGGAAATGTTAATTTTAGACCATAGTGAGCCAGAGCATAGCAATCAAGTTTGAGTGCCAGAACTCTTTGCATCTTCGCTAAAGAGTTTTGTTTCCAAGTCAAGTCCACATTTTCCTTTCTAATTTAACGTAATGACCGAAGTTTTGACGAAACCATTAATTTTACAAAGTTATGTTTATTCTCATTCGTACTAAGATGTAAACTGAAGGTTGAGTACTTCCAGTGATAAATGAGGTACGTTGTTTAATCCTTTCAAATTGGATTACGTCTTCCAAATAATTTTGTTTGCGTTTTTGGTTGCTAGACAACAAACGGTAATCACGTCAATCAATACCCAGAACACATTTGCTATCGCTGACGGGTAAAGTTTTCTGCATCAGTGGCAGAGAACACAAACAGTCTTTCATCGTTAATGTGACCACTTGGTCCTGTGTTCCTCCTTATTCACTTAACCGCATTTGTCGATTCCTTACCACTGTAAATAAAGAGTGCTGTTGAATTCTCTGATTATACTTTACTGGACGTTGGGAAGTGACTCGGAAACAGCAGTCTTTCGGGACAAGGTCTTTGAATTCAAGACTTCGTTAACTTACTTAGCCCTTGACCGTACACAGTAAGGTAATAAACTTTTCAAATGACATAATATGTCTATGTCTAGTTTATCAGTTAAAACTTCATTTGATCGGCTGTTCTTAGCCATACATGTCACACATCATAGGAATGGAGGCATGTATCCCATGGGTCATTTTGTGGTTTTTGCTGTTATCTCCCAAGTAAAACCCTTTAATTATACTATTCAAAAAACAAATCTTATGGCAAAAACAACCTACTTAGATTTCCCTTTGGCTCCTCAGTTTGGTCTTAAAAGTGATGCAGCTTAAACATATTGGCCCTTAATTTGTTTTCAGCACTTCTAAACCTGTAGGTCTGAACATGCCGGCATTGGGTGAATTTTATTGTTTAACCCCTGACTACTATGCAAATCATACGTCATCGAGCGCTATGAGATACACAAATATTAATTTTATGAAGATCACGTGAGACAAAGTAGGGACAGATACAAATGGGAAATTTGTACACAGAAGCACACAGAGCAAAATACCAAAAATGCATCCTCTGCTCATTACTAATTATCTATTTTGATCCATTTTCAGATTGAAGTGAGTGCTGTTTTACGGGATCCATATTCCTCATTGTGGAGGGTCCATTATAACCGCAAAATTCCAAATAAAGGATTCGATATAAATACTCAGTACATAAGAGCTAAATACGTAATTCTTGGAGCCGGAGCGCTTGGATCAACCAGGATTCTCCTAAAATCAAAGCAACAAGGCTTGGATTTATCTGCTCAAGTAGGGCATCACTTTAGTGGTAACGGTGATGTAGTTGGTTTCTGTTATGATGCTGATAAAGAACTAAACGGCATTGGCACAGAGACGTGCTTATACGATAAAGTGCATTCATGGTCACCTGGTCCTACCATTACAACAGCAATTGATCTGAGAAGTCTTGAGGGGCAAAATGTTGAACAAGGCATGATCATCGAGGATGGAACAGCACCGTCTGTCGTTAAGGTGCCGTACTCAGTCACAATGGCAGTTGCAAACAAACTTATTGGGGCTAAACCACCAAGCAATGCTAAATCATGGGACAAATTGTATAAGGTGTGTTATTTCTTTTGATAAACTTGTATGATACACCCTTTAGTATATTATATCAGTAATACTGTCTACAAACTACACTTGACAAATATCTTTTTGTGTATCCCAAGACCCAGTCCCAATGGACGAAAGAAACTGCATACTGTACAAGTCATATTTTTGCAATTGGGAAGTCTAAGCATTCTTTAGGTTAAAGAGCAAGCTAACACAAGGGAATCTTTGCAAAAAGTGACACCGAGAATAAAGGAAAGCTGTAGGACAAATATCACATTATCCACTAGCAAGATAAGAATATGAAAGACAAAGAGATCATCACTACACGAAGAGGGCAAGAGCTCATCTATTATAACGTAGCAATCACAATATATCTGGCACTCTTTCGTACGCCTGGCTACGAACACCAGGAAAAAAACCCAGCAAAAATATAAACAACTTAAGCTATATCTGAAGGTTGAATTTTGAATCTTCAAACAGCTGTACAATGGCAATTTCTAGCCAGACGACCAGGAGAGACATATCACTCCTGGTGTAGCTCAGGTTGCTACTTATGAAATGATATAAATCCGGATCTCATGCTTTCAACTGAGTCGGCGACAGACGTACTATGTAAAGTTCGTGATACTCTTTGTAGAGAAATATTTTCTTCATCGCATAAATTTTTCTTTCTGACCTTTTCTTTTCCAATTTTGTATCTTAGTTTTTCATACGTGGAGTTTCTGATAAATGAATTTTCCTCTTTCTGTAGTACAACATTGCATGTCACTCGTTGTTTTGTAGAAAATCAACCGACAAGCAATGGATCGCACCTTGGCTTTTTTAGTCATGAGCCATGACAATTCACAAGGCCAGATTTGCCTTGATAAGGTCAGGGACGGCGTCTACATCAAATGGGATAACGTAGGGCGACAAAGGAATTTTGTCAACGTAAATAAGCAGATCGAGGATGTCTCGCACAAAATAGGTGGTACATTTATTCGGAATCCCATGTGGTCAGAGAGCTTTGGCAAAGATGTCATATCAGCACACCCTTTAGGAGGATGTCCAATGGGATCAAATGGGCATGAAGGAGTTGTTAACCACAAGGGACAGGTTTTTGTAGGTAAGTCGGAGGATCCTTATATGTGCTTTCTTACGATTAGGCTTACGACAACTTGCATAACATCAGCATAAACTGATATATCGTTACTAACTGAACAGTGTATAGCAGAGTTGTGTTTACTCGTTTCCGTTGCGCTGCAGAATCTCTTTCTGAAAGTGCTAAGCAGGATGTTGAAAAAAGTACGGATGCAATGGGTAATGCTGTTGCGGATAGACTGATTGGTGATTGAAATTATCAAGTCAACTCCTGTAACAATGTATGACTACTCAATCTTCAACAGCAAGGTCTGGTATTCTTGTCAGATGCTTCATTATCATGTTTACTTTATGAAAACTTTGCACATTGCGGATTTTATTATATGTACATATAATGTCTTTTGTAGGAGATAGTAACGACGTTTATCCCGGATTGTATGTGATTGATGGCTCTATTCTACCAACGTCTGTTGGTGTTAATCCAACTATGACTATCAGTGCACTCGCAGAGAGATGTTGTCGACTTTTGGCAGAGGATGCGGGATGGAAACTGGACTATAGACTACATAAACATCTTGGTATGGAGTAACAGTCAGCATTTACGTCTTTTGTAAATAGATAAGAGAATAAGAAATATTGTAGAAACATGAACAATCAAACTCAGGAACGTTTATGAAACTAAGAATTACGTATGCACCTCAATTCTGGCTTTATTATAACAGGGTCTTAGACACCACGATAGTTTATGCTTCTTTCTGTTTATTTTTTGATTGAACTAAATGTCTTTCATTGCAAAAAATTATAGTCATGCGACACATGTTTACAGTTTGAAAATTGACGGGAAAAATTAGCATTAAGGGCGATTACCTCCAAGTTTTGCCTTACGTTTAAATTGTTCTATCTCCATTTATAGGCTTAACTTTGTAGAAAGTACAGATTTCTTGGTCATTGTCGATACTGCTTGAAATGTAATTGAAATATTTAAGATATGAATATTTTCGTTGAATTTGTTTAACAAGATAACACTTGGAAACTTACTCTTTTCCTTTGAAATAGAATGTTTCCATTCAGTGTCAGCTCACTAACATATGTCAACTGTATATCTCTTAGATGAATCTAATTTTACCAAACGAGCTCCTGGAATACGTTTTACAGAGAAAATGGTGGGCCATGTTCAGTCTGTCGGTGCAGATGACAAACGTGACGCTTTGATCCCCTGTGAGTTTACTGTAACCATAGAATCGCAGGACTTGGACAAAATGATCCACAATGATCCTCTTCACTCTGCGGAATTAACAGGCACCGTAACGTGTTCAGCATTATCAAAACATCCATTGCAAATATCAAAAGGTATATTTTTGCTATCACAAATTAATTCCTTCTTTTAAAACTGAATTCTACAAGGTTTCTTTACCATCTTTGCTGAGCTATTTCTTCGTAAACCAATTTTATTGCTTGCGGTAAGTCATGATGAAGTAATTTCTAAGGATAAAAAATATTCGCCTAAATGAAAAAAAACTCTTGCGATAAACTTAATAATTTCGTGTTGTAAATGGTTGTTATTGGCTTGCAGGAAAATTTCAGCTGTTCAAAAACAGCGAAGATATTGTGGATGCTAAGGAGATGGTGTACAAAATGACCCTGACATCAGAGGAAGACAATCAGTTTTATTTTGAAGGAATTAAAATAATCAAAAATGACAAGTTTGGTGAAGTGGGATTGGAAGATACGACAACCCTCTTCGTAAAAATATTCGAAAAGGAGCACAGGAATAATGAACAATACAATGGCATATTAAAAATTCACTTTGCTGACTTTATGAAGCAATTACAAACAATAGAAATACTAAATGTTCAAAGTGAGCTGGAAGAAATTAAATGGAAGACAAAGTTTAGCAGTTTCTTCGCTAAGAGTTTGTGGGAAACATACAGTGGTTTATCAAATTCAAACTTATTCGATCCTACCGCTCCCCCTAGGAAAATGAGACCTCTTAACATCGGTAACATTGTACCTGAGGTCTACATCATAACAACCGATGATAAGGTATGTGAATGTAATGTATCATCCAAATTGTTGTCTATACCACTAAACAACTTATATTGTCTAACCCCGATCTTGTACAGTCTGCATTTAGAAACCGAGTAAACTGAATTTTTTTCACAATTATCACTTAAATAAAAAATAACCTATTCAGTTTACATCGGTCCATATTCTCTGAATTGGGGAGCAGTTATGAATTTCTCGTCTCCTTGAAAACAGGGTAGCTTCAAGATCAAGTTCAGGGTAAAGTTTATTTTAACAAAAACAATTTTTATATTTAAACAAATATTCTTTTAAACATTGGGACTACAATATGGACCATTAAGAATCATAGCAATCGAAAGAAGTTGTATATGAAGCTTTATTAATGACTGATTGTTACCCTTCCTTTATTTTTTTAATTCAGGTTAAACTTAAGCTAACTAGATACAATGGGGGCAGTAAAGGGCCACTGCTTGTCTCCCCGGGTATGGCATCGTCAACATCGGTATTTACATTGGATACTGTCCCTGAGAACTTTGTGGAATTTTTCACTCGTCATCATTACGATGTCTGGCTTTTTGGTTGGCGATGTTCAACTGATATTCCCTCAGCAAACAGTGGTCAATATACGGCTGACGACGTAGGGAAATACGATTTCCCAGCTGCTGTTGATAAGGTTTTGGAAGTAACAGGAGAGGTAGGTCCGCCTACGTTAAAACATTTCGTTGCAATTTTATGTATGAGACAGTCTACTTTTGCCCCTTGAAATTATTTAGGTGTATTTAGTATCTAGTTTATTGAATTATTATATGCTCACTACTAAATTTGTATTTTTAAAGTAAGTTTTTGTTATCATGTGGGGAGTATGTAGACAATCTAATCATTGAAATGGAACGAAACTGCCAGAAATGTGAATGTGCTTGTTCACGCTAGCTAAAATTCAAAGAAATGCATTATGATGAAAAGAAAGACTGCAATATATCGATTTTTTTGCAAATGCTTTTGATCATAGCAAATGTATACCCATAAATAAAATCAATGGTGGAAGAAGGACTTCATTCGTTCTTGAAGGAAGCGAAACACTAGAGCCTGTGTCCTGTTTTCTCATTACTCCTGCCGAGTATTCTCAGGTCCAAGCCAATTTCCTTCATCTTGGTGTCATTAACTACCGTAGACAAAAATCGTTTGAGCGGGCTTATTTTGAAATTATTAGCCCAAATCAGCAGGGAGCTCTGCAGGGTGCTATAATTAACAGAACCAAATTGCGACATCTCTATTTCTTAGATGCAGCTCTGAAGATAACCTTTGTATATTTTAACCTTTCCCCAGAAAAATGTTCAAGTTTTAGCACATTGTGTGTCCTCCATTGGTCTGTTTGCAAGTCTTCTAGCAGGACATTTGGAAGGAAAAGTAAGAAGTGTCCTGACAAGCCAAGTATCAGCCACGCCGATCGGTTCAACGTACAATAAAATTAAGTCCAGCTTCCATGTCCCTGGATTTTTGGAGAACGTTGGGCATGTCAAAGCCGTTACGGCGTATACGGATAAAAACGATGGCATTGGTGATAAAGCATTCAATTCATTGTGTAAACTGGTAGCCGATGTTATAACTAAAAGTGACGAGAAATGCTCCAGTCATGTCTGCCACAGGTACGAAGAAGTGAATTACTCAGTATCAATTATATGAGTTTCAATAATAAATAGAATCAAAGAATAAGTATGCGCTCCTAATCTAAGTAGGGTCCGGATGTCCGCAGCCTTACAGCGAGCCTTTCAATCGATTAATTTATAACTGTTTTGTTTATAATTACATGCTGCATATTGGTCTGAGTATCTATAGAGCCCAAATATGACTTAACAAAGCTGAGGCTGGACCTAATCTACAGACCGGCTACATAACGTCTGGGAGTTGACGCTTAGCTTTTCTTATTAAAGGCCCAGAGATTGACATTGTTAGGGAGGTTGGGTATCTTAATGCTTGCATAGTGATAGGATTTTATTGTCGAGAGCGTCCCACAGTCAAAGTAATGCAGATAATCATACATTATTGAAGTAGTATGTCGATGAGTTAATTGGTCGTTCTGTTACTGATGTTGTTCATTTGGATTCAGTATCGCCTGTGACAATATAAACTCAACTAGATAACCTCAGTATATTAAGAAAAATCCATACCCAGCATTTTTTTTCTCGACTTAAGCATGAAGAGAAGTTAAGAATAAAGTCATTATAGTAAGAAAAGTTCCTAACAACTATTTACGGTGTAATTTTTCTGCAATTGTTTGATCTATAATGCGACAGACGAGAAAGCAAGACTTTAAAATACGCAATTCGCGGATGGATCTCTTGCCTCTCCAAATGAACGGTTACGTTTTTGTATACTTTATTTTTGGTGTTGAAATAATGAATGACCACATATTGCATCTCATTTGAACGCATGTCATAGTGAAGCACGCTTAAATCAGATGTCACCTGTTCGTGATGATGCTCGTGTCAACTTTCTGCTCAGTTTCACTCCTCGGTGGCTTGCTTTGACACTGGAGGGAATGTTTCCAAACAACCTTATCAGTTAAAACCGGGCGAACAAATTAAAAGTTGAAACATAGTTTGACCAAATATTGCTGCTGTGTGTTTTAGGAGGAAATACAGCTGATTATTTTTACATTGATAAGATTATTTGTCATTATGCACAATGTGCATCATTTATTCAATATGACTATGCTCTGTTGTCACGTTTTTGGCTCTTTTGTTTGCTTTTACAGGCTAACAGCAGTTTATGGCCTTCTTTTTGAGCACGAGAACTTGAATGTTCAAACTCACGACATTTTGCATGAGCTGTTTGGCTCTGGGTCGTCTTCCTATTTCGTCCATCTTGCAAGACTGTTTAGAAAGCATAAGCTTGTAACAGCAAAAGGGAAAGATATCTATCTCCCAGGCATGGAATCCAGAAATCGATTACAGAACAGTGAATACAAGAAAGCGATAGATCGTCTAAATATTCCCATATGCTTTTTCCATGGTAAGCTATTTGGCTTGCATATTGATGTTGAATTGATCTACGATATGTCTAGTTAGAGTCATGTTGCATCTTTTGTTCTTCTTGCGAGTCCATTTCTATGTCCTGCCAAATATAATTAAGAAGTTAACGAAGCTTCGCCAAAGGAAATCGAATGGGTCCCGTTTCCTTTTTGTGCTTCTTGAATCCTTACCTCTACTTAGTTCTTGAAAGATTGCTTATGTTGATCTGTTGCAAGTGATTTTTGGTAGAAGGTTCAATGGCCACCGTGATTGCATGAGTTATTCAATGCTTAGGGAAAGTTGCTACTTCGTAACTTGTTTACTACGACGATGCCAAAACAGATGATGAACGTTACCTTGAATTAGCCCATGACAAGAACGAAATACCAACATGGCTATTACCGGTGCGTCCAAGGAGGCATGGGATTAAGGCTATCTACCCAAAAAGTTTATAAGAACAACCAGCGACGCTGATACAAATAGTTTTCTCACACGACAAATGCCCCAGAGCTAATTCCGTCCGTTCCCCTCCTCTCTCACATTGCCTGTTGCTGTCTATTGCTGTCTACAGTAGGGAAGTAAGCGAATGTTTTTCAAAAATGATGGTACTCTTCAATCACGTAAATTATCAACACCTTATAAAGATGCACTTATAGATTCCATAGAAATGCTATATATTGCTCTAAGGCTCGCCCGGCTACAATTTTCATTCTTTGACTTTTCGATCGCTTTCCTTGCAAATCAATCAGGGCCGAAGAGCTGTGTATTCGATGCTGAGAGTCAAAAGAGAACATATGATTTGGTCAAAGAAGCTCATCCCCGTCAGCAATACGAGTTATTGTCTATTGAAGGTATATGTAATTTATAGTTCACTTTTTAATTCGTTTGATTGAATGCAACTTTGGTATAATATAGCAAGTTGACTATGTTACATACAACAGGATACGTCTTCAATATGTAAATTTGCAAGGAGAAAATTGTTGCTGCACAAAGGCTAACACTTACATCTATCAATTTCAGGAGTCACGATTAAATTTCTAACTTTAAAAAGTGTATTAAAATTCACATAAGTACCATTACATTTCTAAGGAGCACTGTCCATAGTAGATAAAGTTCTGGACTTTTAGTGTGTTCTTAAAATACCTTTATGAATTTAGAGGTAGAGATGTATCATGCTTTAAATTACCTGTGGCATTATAGTATGGGTTGGAATCTTGATTGGTATACTCATAAATCTAACATTTCCTACTAGAGGTGCAGTGAATATCAAAGTTTTGCACTTGTTTAGCTCGTTGTGTCAGCTAGGTTTCCCTTGTTCTGTAATACACAAATATTTCAAAACAAAGTTGCTTTATCGTCGTCTATAACAATTAAACTCTGAGATTCTTTACTCCGTGCACGATTTTTAGCTCTTGCTACAACGGTGGAAAGTAAACTTGACTGGACTTTTATCAACTATTCAAATTGGTGTGCTGTCTTTGCACTAGGACTCAAAGATAGGAATGATCTCCAAAATAGCCTTTCTTATGACATCGACCTTTGGGACAACTCTTACAGTTTAAATTGCTGCTACTTTATGTACATCGATTAATCTTCGAATATAAGTAGCCATTAGTAAATAAGAAAATACACAATTTCACTACTCATTATACACACTACTGCAACTAAGCGTGCAGAACAAGCTCGTTAAAAGGTTCAATCCACTCCCGTTGTAACTATTCCACTGAAAGCCACACTTGGTTGCAGTTGCGTGCAACATTTGCAAAAAATTACAAAAAATTATAGCTACACTCCGTTTACAGTCAGAGCCTGGTTACAGTAACACGGTTTGGTGTGACTAAATCCAAAATCGACTTCCTGAACCAGTTGATAAATTGTTAAGTATTAGCTACAATACTGGTACTCTACTTGATAAGATATTGTGTTTGGTACCATCTGAATATGTCTGTCTATTCTTATAATACAATAAGCCACTGCATTACCATTGGAAACGGTTACGAATAATGACCAACCTGAGATATCAACTTTCTTCCTTTCCGATAAAGGGTATGGACACTTTGATGGATTTATTGGAAAGAGTGCATCCAGAGATGTGTTTCCCAAATTATTGGATTTTCTGGATAAATATGCCGAGCATGGAATGGCATTAAACAAGAATGCTATTACAAAAGTGCATCGTGCTTTGGATAAACTGAAATTCATGACGGCAGCAAAGAGAGGTATTTTCCACAACTGTCTTCATTAAATTAGTATCTTTTTGCCATTTTCCTATTAATTTCTGGAATAATTACTGTTGCTTGCCAGCTCATATTTCCTAACTTAGTATCCTTTTATGAACAATCAGTTATGATCTCGTTCTTCTGTCATGTAAAACGCAACAAAGGAATTTCACTAACATGAGATAACGTTGCTCTCATTGACTGGCTTTATACAAACATTCAACTGTATAGTATAGGTAGCATGTTTGTAGTATAATGTCAGAAGATGCTGCAGATGATTTTGTAAAAAGTTCATTGGGACTCATTTCCTTCATAGCAAAATGGTCCATTGGGTTCGATTCCTAGCGTAGGTACCATTACTTCAGAAGGAAGGATAAGAGTGG